>JAADVR010000035.1:0-106573 GCA_023335855.1 Pythium scleroteichum | reverse complement strand
GGCGGCAAGGTCGCCAGCGTCGGACAGATCTTCTTCGACCAGGACCTCATCTCGGCCGTCGAGGCCACCACCACCTACGCCACCACCACCCAGCAGATCACTGCCAACTCGGCCGACTCCATCTTCGGCGAGGAGGTCGCCTCGGGCTTCGACCCCGTCATGGAGTACGTCTACGTCGGCGACTCGGTCGAGGACGGCATCTTCGCCTGGATCTCCATCGGCGTCGACTCCACGGCCGTCAAGACCGTGAACCCTGCGGCGACGCTGACGGCGGCAGGCGGTGTGGCCAGCACGTCGACGGGCGGTGGCATGGGCGGCGGCGGCTCGCGTCCGAGCTGCTCGATGGGCGGCGCTCCGCCTGGTGGTTTCGGTGGCTCGATGGGCGGCGCTGCGCCGAACGCTGGCTCGGTCGGTGGCGACGCGGGCTCGTCGTCCACGACCACCACCACGCCTTCTACAACGACCACGACCACGACCACCACTAGCACGCCATCGCCTTCGTCGGCCTGCAAGTAGGAGCCGACTTGGTGCATGGATCGTGCAGAGGGGGAAGTGGATCGACGCACAGCGCGAGTACAGTAGGAGCAAGAAGAACAGACTAACGAGAGGACGGAGCTTCTTCATTGGCACGGTATCCGTTAGGCTCATTTTGTTGAAGTGACGACCCGAGTTCAATGGTCAAGATGATCATCTATACGCATACATTGGTTTATAAAGGTTTACATAAACATTCATCACGTTGATATCTTTTGCTGAGTGGTCTTGCCGTCGTTTCAGAATAAAATGTAGAAGGTAATCAAGTTTGGATCGCGGAGAACTCACGGAACGCCAATGGTCCACTCTCTCGTGCGAGGCTTCTGTGTCAAGGGTCCGACCATCTCGAGCATGTCGCCCGCGGAGCCTGTGAGCATCTGTGGGACAATCCACACGCCGTCCTTTGGCCGCAGGCTCCTCTCGGCGCAATGGTCGTGCTCGTCCTCTCGACGCTCGCCACCGTCATGACGTGCCTCTCGGCGACGTCCTCGGGCGTCATCGTCGCCAAGCTGCGGCGCCACTGGGAGCTCACCATCTCCAGCGTGCGGTGGCTCTTCTACATGTTCTTCGTGTCGCTTTGTGCGTGGTTCTTCCTGTGGATGTTGCGTGTCGGCGACGGCCGTCAAGTGGACCCCGAGGTCGAGAAGGTGCTCAAGACCACCAAGCAACTCGACGCGATCGCCGTGCACTCGATCCCGCGGTCGACGCTGGCGCACAACATGCCCCTGGCATTGCTGATTGTGGCTGGCGACATTGCGCTCTTTGCTGTGGCGCTCTGGATGATCGCACTAACGTACGAACTCGGCAAAATCGCGATCATGTCGATGGACCGAGGACCAGAGCCGGAAGCCAAGCGAATACGATTGTACCAGTGGCTCATCGGCGTGCTGATCACGATCTACGGCCTCATTGAGTTCTCCATCATCGTGCGCGTCGGGGGCTACACCAAGGAGACGCACACGTTTCTGCTCGTGAACCTGTTCATCCACATTTGCGGGCTGTTGTTTATGAGCGGCACGCTGACGTTCCTAAAGCTTCGAGGACGCAAATATGAAGCCATGCACGGCGTCTTCGTACCATCGCCTGTGTACGAAAGACTCAAGCGCATTGTGTGCGTATTACTCTCTATGCGCCATACGATGACGTTGCACTGACGGTTTTTTGTGACCGAACAGGGTGGTGTATGGCCTGTTTGCGTCGACATACCACATCTCGTCGCTAGTTCTCAGCGCAGCCGGCACGCAAGGCCACTATATCTTGCCGTTCATGGGCGCGAGCTTGGTGACGTTCACAGCCGTGGGGCTTGCGCTGTCGATCATCACTGGCTGCAGCCAAGCCTGCGTGATCCAAGCGTGCGGCTCGTGTATACCGGAAGATCTGGAAGCACAGTTCATGCAGCACAAGCTCGGCATACTCACGAGTGTCCAGGTGCCGCTCGGCCCGCCCGAGGAGAATCCCATATTCGTGTACACTGATATCGAAGGCTCCAGTGCGCTGTGGGCATTATCCGAGGATGGAACGATGGATCAGGCCACCGACATCCACGACGATATCATGCGGTCGTCATTACCTCGCCACAACGGCTACGAGATCACCACATGCGGGGACTCTTTCCAACTTGCATTTCCGACAATTAAAGACGCTGTGTCGTTTTGTGTCGACGTCCAGCTCCAGCTGCTAGTCGCACCGTGGCCAAAAGAACTCCACGATCTCGTCCCAGCAACAAAGAAGCAGCGCAGCGGCCACCGACTGATCTTCAATGGCTTGCGCGTGCGTATGGGCATCCACGACTCGGTCGAAGCGGACGGAGTCTTAGTGTGTGCTCGCCATGCCATCACAGGCAACATGACTTATACGGGGGCATCGGAGGCGATCGCTGGAGAAGTGAGCGAGCTCGGCCATGGCGGACAGATCTTGGTGACGCAGCGCATTGCCGCATGGGTTCGCGAGAATGAGAAAGAGTTGGATGTGGACATGAAGGTCGAACGCATGGGCAACTTCCGCATGGAGATGCTCAACTGCGACTACGACATCTACCAGATCGTTCCAGCTTTACTCGTGGGGCGCCGCAAGTTCTGGCCAAATCTGTGTCTCACGTCTACAGCTTGCACGTCGAACTCCTTCACACGGCCACTTTCCCGGCCGCGTTCAGGTGGCCAACTCGCTCGACCTCGGTCGTGCCCAGACCTCGGCCCACCTCCACCGACACCAGTGAACTCCCCCACATACCTCGATGACGAAGACCGCAAGTGGAGATTCTCCCTGGGGACAATTCCGGAGTCTCCATCGTCAGCCACAGACTACGTGCCACTAGCCTCATCACTGTAGAATATAACGCACTCTTGGGCAAGAACTGTTTGTAAATAATTGACCACTTCGTTTGTCGAAGCTATTCATCGGCGATTTACCAAACTAGCGTACACAGCACCTTAACTATGTTACAGATTTTGCCCCGAGAAACGCATATGCTCACTTCAAGGGAACATAGTAGTCCGTCCCCGACATAGGTGACTCTGGAATCGTTCCCAAAGGATATCTGAGTTCGTTTTCTGCGTCGTCGTGAACGGGTGTGTTCACGGGGGTCGGAGGCGGCGGTATCATCTCGGGGAACGAGCGAGGACGAGAGAGCTGGCCCGCCGATTGCGCCCTGGACAGTGGTCTCGAGAACGAACTTGGTCTCGTGATCGATGTGGACAGGTTCAGCACCGGCCAGTGCTTACGACGGCCCACGAGCAGCGCTGGAAGGATCTGGTAGATGTCGTAATCGCAGCTCAGCATCTCCATCCGATAATTCCCCATTTTCTCGACCTTCATATCCACGTCCAACTCTTTCTCGTTCAGGCGAACCCACGAAGCCACGCGTTGAGTCACGAGAATTTGGCCGCCGTGGCCAAGCTCGCTCACCTCCTCGGCGATCGCTTCGGACGCTCCAGTGTATGTCATGTTGCCCGTGATGGCATGGCGCGCGCAAACCAATGGTCCGTCGGCCTCGACACAATCGTGGATGCCCATGCGTACACGTAGGCCGTGAAAAATGAGGCGGTGGCCGCTGCGTTGCTTCTTCGTCGCAGGCACCATCCCATGAAGTTCTTTTGGCCAAGGTGCCACAAGCAGCTGGAGCTGAACATCGACACAAAAAGACACGGCGTCTTTGATTGTTAGAAATGCGAGCTGGAAAGAATCTCCGCACGTGGTGATCTCGTAGCCGTTGTGCCGAGGCAGCGACGACCGCATAATGTTGTCATGAATATCCGTGGCCTGATCCATTGTGCCGTCCTCAGACAGCGCCCAGAGCGCACTGGACGACTCAATATCTGTGTAGACAAAAACTGGATTTTGCTCTGGTGGCCCCAGTGGCACTTTGACACAAGTCGTGACCCCGAGTTTGTGCTGCATAAATTGCGCCTCCAGATCTTCGGGGACACAAGAGCCACACGCTTGGAGTACACAAGCTTGGCTGCATCCAGTGATGATTGCCAACGCTAAACCCGTGCAAGTGAACGTGACCATACTCGTTCCCATGAACGGCAAGATGTAGCGTCCATTGGTGCCGGATGAGCTGAAGATAAGAGAGGAGATATGGTACTGGGAAGCGAACAGCCCGTACACAATTCTAGTATGGTCGAATCCACATGCAACGTCAGACTCATCGGAAAAAAGTACAACACTGTCGTGGGTAGTCACTCACACGATATGCTTAAGCCTTTGGTACACGGGTGATGGCACGATGATGCCGTGCATTGCTTCATACTTGCGGCCTCGGAGCTTGAGAAAGGTGAGTGTGCCGCTCATAAAGAGCAATCCACAAATGTGAATGGCGAGGTTGACTATTAGAAACGTGTGGGTCTCGTTGGTGTAACCGCCGACGTGGATGATGACAGCGTATTCTGCGACACCAAATCCCAGGATAAGAGTGCCAACGACCCACTGATACAAGCGTATTCGCTTGGCTTCCAGCTCTGGTCCACGGTCCATCGACATGACCGCAATTTTGCCGAGCTCGTACGTTAGTGCGATCATGCAGAGCGCCACGGCCAGCAGCGCGATGTCGCCGGCGACAATGAGCGGCGCGAGGTACATATTATGCGCCAGATTGGACCTTGGGATCGAGTGTACGGCGATCGAGTCGAGTTGCTTGGTGGTCTTGAGCACTTTCTCGACCGCTGGGTCCACTTGGCGGCCGCTGCCCGCACTCAGCATCCAGAGGAAGAAGGCGCATCGAAGCGTCGCCCATGCACACAACGAGACGAAGAACATATAGAAGAGCCACCGCACGCTCGAGACTGAGAGTTCCCAGTGGTGTCGCAGCTTGATGACGATAATACCCGACGCGGCGGCCGAGAGGAAAGTCATGACCGTCGCGATCGTCGAGTAGACGAGCACGACCATCCTCCGCGTGTAATGTCGCGTGAGCGGACACACTTCGTTCGGCAGTCGCGGGTTCCGTGTTCAACGCGGCGCTGGCCGTCGTGTCCCATACACTCCCAACTCCCCAGTCGGCCGACCGGCGGGCACGGTGGTGAGTCAAGCGGAGGCGTGTTCCCTTGACACAGACGCTCGCGGGAGGGGATGGTGCGCATCAAGTGTGCAGCGACAGGATCTGCTGCGAAGCTCTCCGTGTTCAGTTGCCTGTGCAATCGCATACTCGAATGTTGACTAGCTACCCGTATGTCTTCTGACAGGTCCATGGACCCTTGCGATTGTGAAGCCATCAATCTAGAACCATCTAAATCAGTGCATTGAGTCAAGATACGTTTTTACCCAATCAGAACCCTCTTCCAATCATGGCTTCGCCGGAAGTTAGTCTAAATAGCTTAGTTATGATGTATGACACCCGTCAACAGGCCTAATCAGCTCGTGGGGCCTTCCCAACATCCTGATCGGACTGTCAATTCGCTGGCGTTCGATGGCAGTCGCTCTCGCCGTTCCGCAACTCGCTGTGACTGCCAGACGCTCTGCTCCATGACGCTGCAAGTGACGCTCGCGACCACGCCCGACCAAGTGGCCATCTGCAAGGCCTTCCGCTACCAGGTCTTCATCAACGAGCAGGGCTACGACCCGTCCATCGAGGTGTGCGGCAAGGACGACTTGCCCACGACGCGCCACTTCCTCGGCAAAGATCTCGAGCAGGACAAGTACGTCGCAACGGCGCGCTGCTTGCTGACGCCCGAGGAGCGCGAGGCCAAGGTCGGCCGCGTGGCCGTGCTCAAGGAGTGCCGCGGCAAGAGTTTTGGCGTCGCGCTAATGAAAGGCGTGGAGGAGAAGCTCGCTCAGGAGTGTGACACGCTCATGCTGTCGTCGCAGTACGACAAGCGCGTGTTCTACGAAAAGTGCGGGTACGAGTACTTGACGGGAGAGGTGTACCTGGAAGAAGGGGTGCAGCACTGCATGATGGTCAAGAAGATCACTCCGACCCAGGCGTAGACGGCCTATAGAAGTATAATACATGTTTGCGACAGAATAGATTTTGGTCGCTCAATGACAGTACGGTATGTTTGACTATCTCACGTTGAGGAAGGATCTTTTTCTGGTTCAAGTGGCGCAGTTGGTGCGAGCATCCTAATACAATGCGTTCTACTACTCGTACTACTATTTAGTCGCACTACCCTTTATGGGTTCTGAAGTAGTATGTAGTAGATCTCACTGCGCGCAGTCTGCGTGGTGTCCACGGGCTCGCGCTGGATGTTAAACATGTGCTTGGATCCGCACCTTTTGAATATGTTTCATATTTTTTTTCTTCATGTGTAGTTCATAAAATGATGCGCCGGAATCAAGACGCAAAGCTACCTCCCGACTCTGGATTAGGTGCTAGCAATAGCGAGCGCGACGCCAGCGAGGAGCGTGATGCAGGCGAACGAGAACGCCAGGAAGGATGGGGTACGGAGGCTCTCCGAGAGCGCACGTTCGAGGGCCAGGTGGCTGAATTCCTTGGCCGCGAAGCCGAGGATCATCGCGATCAACCAGACTGTGAAGCCGACGCTACCGAGCACGACACACTCGAGAGCAACCACTGAACACACACAGATCAGTCAGTTTGACAATCAAGAGCATCAAATGGACTCGAGTACTCACGGAGACTGGACAGAAGCACGATAGTTGCGCCGGTGGCGCTCGCGACGGCACCATCCAGGCCAGCGCTGACGAGGAAAGGCACGAAGATCAGCTCGCTGCCGAAACCGAACGTACCGGCCGCAGCACCAGCAACCACAGCGACTGCAGGGACCGTTCGGACGATGCGGATTGTCCACTTGAGATCCCCCTGGCCCGGGGCGGCACGTGGCAGCTGCTGGCGTTCGTAGGAGTCAAAGCCCGCCTTGTACGCCTTGTAAGCCAGGTATCCGAGTAGCACGAGGGGCACAACGACAACGAGAGCCGCCTGCAGGACGGCAATAGCAAAAACAACACCAAAGAGCACACCAAGCTTGCTCAGTGGTGTCGTCTGGATGGCGACGCTGAATGGAGGGGGAGGTCCGGTGGCCGGTCGCTTGGCTGGGTCAATCAGCGAGCTCTCTTCGTTGATGCTGACCTCTGGGGCTGGGGCCTCCTCCGTTCGGCGGTGGGAGGCCTGGAGCAACAGCGAACCGCAGACGAGCAGCGCTGTCGCGAGAATCGTCGACACTAGCCAGCCAGGCAACGCGACGTTACGCAAGAAGATGCCGAGCAACACGCCAACTAAAGAAAAGCAAAGGCAGAGTCAGTTTCGCGTCAAACAGAAAGGTCAACATGTGACGGGCAGAAACTTACTCATAAGCGAAGGCTCGACCACCAAGAGAAGATCCCAGTCGATCAACGGACGCGCCGCGGTGTCACGCGCGCTGTCACGAATGTTGTCCACGAAGATCGCGAGGCTTCGTCCGGTCAACGTCACGGCCGAGAGCGCGATGGCCGCCTGGAGGTCGAAGTTGAGCACGAGCGTGTAGATGGTCGTGAGGATGCCGGCGTTCGAGACGGTCGAGACGATGCCGCTCTGGTCCGCGACGTTGCTCGTCACGCAGAGCGCGAGCGCCGCGAAGATGAGTCCGAAGACCTCGTGGTAGCTGCGCGTGGGCGTCGGCGCCGTCGTGTGGTGGATCGGCGCCGTCGTTGGCACCGAGGCGTTCGTGTCGTTGGCGGCGCTCGGCGCCTCATCGAGCGCCACCACAGGCAGCGCGTTCACGACGAGGACGGGCTCGTTGGCCAGCGGCTTTTCGCGGCGGAGGGCATGGCTCGTGCTCTGGACGTCGGTCGCGAGCGCGAGCGACGCGAGGGCCAGCAGCAGCAACAGCGCGAGCGTCGGGAAGCGGCCCATTGCGGTGGGGAGTCGAGGGGCGAAGTGGCGGTCGCGGCGGCAATGGCGAAGTGGCGAAGAGCTCTTCGGCTGGCGAAGAGCGCCACCATCACTCTCGCGGGCTGGATGGACGAGGATATCAAAACGCCCAGTCTGTCTGCCAGCTGGTGGATGCGATCGGCGAAGTGACTGCCGTCCCGGGATCCAATACGCCTTTGATAGTTAATATTTGGAACATTAGCATACGTTGAAGGTGTGATGAGCTGCACGTTTCCAAGGATGTTCAAAGACCTCTAAAATCAAATATTTGGTGTATTGTGGTGCGTGGCTCGTCTCGCTCACGGCAGATCCTGCCGTCGCCGAGTCGACACGAATGTGATCGACAAAGGCAGCCATGGAAACGTGGCGAGAACACGCCGGTTTCCGCGCGTCTTCGTCGCTTCCCCTCGGCGCCTGCGGTCTCGACGACCATGGAGACTGGCAGACGGTTTCCGCATCTTCCGAACGAAACGCTCGCGGCTAATTTTGAGCCAATACGCGCGCCGTGACATACAACGGCAACTCGGGGTCTCTCCCACGGTGGAAGCCGATGCAGGCGGCCGAGAAGCGCAAGACTGGTGGCCATGGCGGCAACGCATCGGCTGCAGCGACCGCGAGTGACTCCGTCTCAGCGTCGGCGGGTGCGGCGCCGTCGAGCGAGTGCTGGGACTCGCTGTCGGACCTGGAGAGTGCGTTCCACCACGGCTTCATGCGGTCGCGGCTCAAAGTCGGGGACTTTGTGTACTACGAGAACCCTCGCGTGACGCGCGAGCTGGACGAATTCTGCGACGTGGACGCCATGCACCAGCCCAAGGGTCCGATCATCCTGCTCGGCGAGAGCGGCGTCGGCACGTCGACGTTCCTCGCCAACTGGCTCGTGCGCCGCAAGAAGATGTTCCAGAACTGGCAGTCAAGTTACCCCGAGTTCATCTTCTACCACGTCGTGGGCTGCTCGCGGCAGTCGCTCTACGTCTCGAACCTGCTCGAGCGGATCCTGCGAGAGATGAAGGAGTACTTTGAGCTCAACAAGGAGATCCCGGACGTCGAAGAGAGGCTCAGCTGGCAGTTCCCGCGGTTCCTGGAGGCCGCGTCCAAGAAAGGCCGGATCATCCTCATCATCGACGGGCTCCAGCGCCTGCGCACGACCGACGGCGAGAGTATCCTCAAGTGGGTGCCGCTCGCGTTCCCACCGAACGTGCGGCTCATTTTCTCGGGCACCGTGAGCAATCCCTCGACCAAGTACATGCATATGGCTGCTAGCATCGCTGGCCAGACGTCGCCCGTCCGTCCGGGCATCCAGACCATCGACCAGTTTGAGCGACCGAACATGAACGCTCAGCTAATTGAGCGGATCAAGGTTAGTTGGACATGATCTTAACTGAGCTATCTCCCCATTCCTAACCGGCTAACTTGTCACGGCACTATAGCTCGAAGCGAACCGTCGTAACTGGGCGCTCGTGAGCGTGGCACCGTTGCTTGAGGAGGAACGATGGAAGGTCTTGAGAAAATTTCTCCACAAATACCATCCGAGTCGTATGGCCCGAGAACAGCCCCCACCTCGCGTCGCGTCGGCTGACTCGAAGACCACAAAAGCTCTGCTCGCCACTCACGGCCTTCAGCTTTTCGATCTGCAACAGCGAGCTATCGTCAGCGTCCCAGCCGGTGCGCGTCCTCACTTCATGAAGATATTTCTCGTCTCGCTTGCTTGGGCTGTCAACGAAGGCTTCAATATCCACACCTTGTTTGAGCAGTGGCTGCCAGCCGAGAGTATTGGGCAACTCCTTGAAGCAATACTGAGAACCATGGAGACCGGGTACACGCCAAACCTGCAAGCGACGAGTGACGCACGCCAGTTCTTGCAGGAAAACCGGTTGACAGTAACAGCCGACTCGGCCCACCCAGTAAATCGGCGCAACACGAGTATGTCGTCCACTTTAACAGAGAAGCAACTCAAGTTCTCAGACCATGATCACCAGTCGGCATCAATCAAACATAGTCTGGTGATTCCCGAGTTCACTAAGCGCGGAACGCCGGGAAAGCCAGATATCGACCTTCAGTTTAACGAGATCCAGGACGACACCCCAGACGGCAGGGAAGTGTCTGAGATGCAGCGTCTCAACAGCCAACACGAAATGACCGAAGTTTTTGTGCGTACGGTCGTGGTGCGGTCGGAGACACAAAAGAGCTCTCTCGGTATTCCGGCACTTTTACCAACACCGTCTGGAGAGTCACCGTCAGTCACGATTTCTGTCAATAAAACGGATACCCACGTATCTACGACTTCGATACCGTCGCGCCAAGATGCCTCGACTGCTCATTCTGCCGAGATGCCATCTTGTGACAAGCACCTGTCGCGCAAGACCGTGGAGGCTATGCCTCCGTACTTGACGGGCGGATTGTACGTGCCTCCGCTTGGTGACCTGATTGGGCGAGCACTGTGCCTCTTGTACGTTTCTCGACACGGACTGCTCGAGAAGGAGCTCAAGTTTATTCTCAACGCCGTTGTGACCGAAGAGCGTCAAACCACCGAGTCGACTGTCAAGTTGCATCGAAAAGCGTCTTTTAGCCACGTCAAAGACATTTCGAGCGAAAGCCCGACTGCATTTTCGGAAGCTGACTGGAAGGCACTGTTGCGAGCGCTTAAGCCGCTAGGTGTGTTGTGCGTCCAAGATGTTGTAGTGCTCCCGACGTGCAAAGAGGCCTTGCGAGATGTGATTTGGTGGCGGTACATTGGCAGCGAGCGAGCCGAGCAGCAGTACCACCAGTGGCTCATCCGGTTCTTCCGCATACACCCGACGACATTCCGACGTGTTGAAGAACTGCCCTGGCATTTAAAGCGCTGCTACCAGTGGGATGCGCTTCGAAATGTCTTGGTGAACCTGCCCATGTTTCAGTTGCTGTACACTGCAAATTACAAGAGCGAACTTTTTGGTTACTGGAAACTGCTGACAGACGGTCCCCTTCCACTGTACAGTGCTACCGACTCGCCCAATTGCGAGCAGCTCGTTTACGCAGTCTCCTTCGACATAGTCAAAGAGTACGGAAAGAGCGTGGACGAATGGTACAAAGTTGCTCGTCCGACCACAAAAGCGTTCACAGCGATGATCCAGCTGATCACCAAATTCATGTTCGAGTTCTCGACGTATTACCAGGGCTTTTTACCCACCTTCAATCACTCGCCGTTTGATATGAAGAAGCTCCATGCGGACGGTTTTACATTTGCGGAAGACCTGCCCCATGTCCACCACTTGGCAACATCCTCGAGCTCGGCAGCATCTGGTGCTCTGCTTAATCTGAACGCGAACTCCACTCCCATGGCAATGTCCGCAGCCACGAGTGCTGCAATGGCCTTAGCGAACGCGCTTGATGCTTTCATCGTCTTAAACCAGCAAGCTGTCACGAACGTCATCCAGAAGGATAAAGAAAGCAACGGGAACTGGTTTTACTACTACCAGCGCTGGATTTGGATTCACTACCCGTGGCTGGCTTTGGGCAAAGAGATCGTGCTGCGAGAAAACCACGTCGAGATTCCAGTCCCATTGCGCATCAAGACCGGCAGCGCCCTCACGATGACAAGTTCGATGAGCACAAGCTCTAGTAGCCCAGAATCAGGCTTGCATTCACCGATGCTAACTCTCGACACTGCAGACCCGGGAGATGAGGAGCTTCGGCGTGACGGATTGGGATCGACGACAAACTCGGGAGGCCAAGGCTCGCTGGTAGCTGCGCAACCAAGCAGGAATGCGAAGACATTGCAGTTTGACCAGCGTTTCTGGGACGTGAAGCGTAGCATGTTTGACCCAGTGCACCAGCGACAAAAAGGAACAATAAGTCCACTTAAGATGCGAGGGTTAGAGGTTGCAAGCACTTTGAACGGTCCCACCCCCAGTATTCAAACTGAAGACGTTATTTCTCCCGATAATATTTTCCGCAAGAAGTCGACATACGCGGCAGTCAGAACTGTTCTTGCATCATCAGTGCGCACATTACCTGGGACATCCGCGTCGACCTCAGCGCTTCCCTCTATTCCAGAACTTGACAAGAGTCATGGCTCCGTTACGTTTCTTACTGAGACCGCCAACTCCGGTGGTGACAAGCAGACCCTGTCGCTTGAAACCTCGGGCACCGGAATGCTGCATTCGAAAGTTTCTCGAGACCAACAGCCGCTCGAACAGCTCACCGGTATGGATAGCGTGGCATCGCTCTCCACGGCGTTTGGCTTGCCTGCGCATTTCCAGGACTATCCCCAATCGGAATGGGATTTGCACAAGTCTTATAACTATGAGCTTGTGCTGAAACTACAGTCGCTTTATGATAACACGAAGCTCGAGGTGAAGAGAAAGCAATCCCATCTCCAGACTATCAAACAAAAGATCAACGAGACCCAGAAACGATACGAGTTCACGATGCGGGAGTGTGAAATGGCCAAACATGCAATTGACGAGATGCACTTGCGCATGGACAAGATCGAGCAAATGCTGCGGCAAATTGATAAACAAGAAAAAACACACCGCAAGCTCTTGAGAAGCTGCGAGCTGTTCCCACCAACAGATCCATCGCACTTCGAGACGCTCAAGAAAGAGCTGAAGGTACTCCAGATGAAGCTGAAAGATTTAGTGGAAGAGAAGAAGGTGCTCCAGATCAAGAAGTCACATCTGCAAACGGTGGAGCTCCCTGTACTTCAGCGAGAGATCGAGCGAAGCAAGCAGCTTATGAGTGCTGTCGTTGCCAAGCTAGAACGAGCACGCGAAAAGATCGCACACGACCAAGCCGCGACTGACAAGCTCTATCAGCGGCGACTCGAACTCATCGACAATGTTCGCAACTCGTCCGAGAAGAATACCGCCAGAGGTCATGGTCTGGAGCAGGCTGCTAACTCGGTCACTCAGCAATCAAGTAGCGCTACTACGCGTTCGCTCGCGGCTAAAGTGGCGCTTCAGCAATGTGAGGCCATGTGCGAGAAGATCCAGAAGGCGACGGGTTTCTCGAAACTTGAGTTGATTCTCGAGAAGTTTGTAAGTCGCGAGGAACTTAATCGAAGCTTTGAAGAGCAGGCGAAAGTTTACGAAGCCCGACTGAAGCAGATCAAACTTCACCAAGCCGAGCTTGAGCAGCAGCTCCAAGCTCTGGAGATGTCCAACGCTGCAACCAGTAACGAGGATCCGCGGATGTTGGAGGAGAAGCTCCGAGTCGCTGAAGTTGAGCTGGCACGAACGGAACGCACACAGAATGTGCTGCTCACTACCTCAAAGGAGGTCGTCGCTGGTGCATCCCGAATCGTGAAGCTCTTGGGGATCACGTCCTGTCGGACGCCGCACCAAAACGCCATCCCAGCGGCACAGTTATGGCCACCTCCAATAGATGGCGAGACGGCACTCGCTTCTGAGTTTGGCACGCTCGAGGCGGAAGAGGTCGCCAATCTATTAGAGATCTGTCAAGACCGAGCGAGCTTGATGCTGGACGTGGTGAGTCGTTGATAAATTGCATCCTTTGCTGATAGCGCTCTTAGTTTGGTGTATGGTGCTTTATAGGTTGAAGGTGGTCGAGGCGATCCAGATGCCAACTTCGCGACGGTAAGCTGCCAAGTGATCTTCCCATAGTTCCAGAACTCGGAGCTGAGGCTGATGTGTGTATCTGCGTAGGGGAGACCAATCCAAAGTCGCGGACGCCGAACGAAAGCCACTCGACCCTCGGAAGAATCCGCTCAGAAGCCAGCAGGCCGAGGCAAGCAAACAGGGCATGGAGGCGGTAGGAGGGACCGCGGAGGCGATCGAGCGTCGGTTCTCGGGATCTCGTTCCCTGTCGTAGGCGGGTCCCATGCCTCAGGCGCCGTCAACTCGTTGGGAGTCTCTACCTCGATGCACGAATCGCCCAGCACACCGGAGCTCGATGAAGATGGAAAGAATCTCGACGTCGTGACACGAGACGCTATTAAACTGGCCAGCAAGGCCAAGGTCTCGCAGAAGAAGCGCGCCAAGGATGCCCACGCCGTGCCGGTCGAGGTCCACGACTGAGTAAAACTAGCATATGGACGTGCTTGTGGAATATGGCACTATACATGGCGAGATCCGTATACAAACTTCAGAAATGGTGTGGTGCACGCCATCAAGCCACTTCATGGCGTTACTTTTCAATCTTTTTGCCCAGGGGGAGACACCCCGAGTCAGAGGATCGCGAAGGAACATGACGGCCGCGACGACGACGACCGAGGCGGGCGCAAACGCCAACGCCAACAAGTGGAAGCTGCCGGAGGAGGTCGTGACCCACCCGCTCGTGCTGCTGAGCATCGTGGACCACTACAACCGCGTGGCCAAGGACACGAGCAAGCGTGTGGTCGGCGTGCTGCTCGGGTCGACGTTCCAGGGCAAGTGCGACATCACCAACTCGTTCGCCGTGCCGTTCGATGAGGACCTGCGCAACCCGGGCATCTGGTACCTGGACCACGACTACCTCGAGAGCATGTTTGGCATGTTCAAGAAGATCAACGGTGCGACGGAGGCCTTTCTCACCGAGGAGCTCTTTTCTTTTTTTGGCGGATACGGATGAGAACTCACCTGTGGTTGACTGTTTGCAGCCAAGGAGCGTATCGTGGGCTTCTACTCGACGGGACCCAAGATCCGTAAGGCCGATCTCGATATTGATGAGCTCTTCCGTCGCTACTGCCCGAACCCGGTGTTCGTGATCTGTGACGTGCGCGCGAATGTCGAGGGCCTCCCGACGACGGCGTACGGCTCGATCGAGGAGGTCGAAGAGGACGGTAAGGCTATCAAGCGGACTTTCAAGCACATCAAGTCGACGATTGGCGCGTACGAGGCCGAGGAAGTCGGCGTCGAGCACTTGCTCCGGGACATCAACGATCCGTCCGTGAGTTCGCTGGCCGGCCAGGTCAAGCACAAGATGACGGCGCTCTCTGGACTCAAGGAGCGACTCGAGGAGATGAAGGTGTACCTCGAGAACGTGCTTGCGGGCAAGCTGCCGCCGAACCACCAGATCATCTACAACATGCAGACTATTTTCAACCTGCTGCCGAACCTGAACGTCGACTTGCTCGTGCGCTCCATGTTTGTCAAGACCAACGACATGCACTTCGTGAGTCTCGGTGTGGACGGTAGTATTTCTAGACGAGGCTGTGGACTGAGGACGTGTTCGTTGCGTAGGTTATCTACCTGTCGTCGCTGATCCGCTGTACGATCGCGCTGCACAACCTCGTGAACAACAAGATCAAGTACAAGGAGCTCGAGGAGTTCGGTGCTGCTCCCGAGAAGAAGGACGACAAGAAGGACGAGAAGAAGGACGAGAAGAAGGACGAGAAGAAGGAGTCCAAGTAGAAGCGACTCGCATAGTCTCGACTAATAAACCCCGCTTCAAGTATCACATTAGGCTAGCTTAGTACACCTCACACGTCTCATTGCAATGTCACTAATAGTGACGTTGAGCTCCTGACCACCTCAAGTAGACCCCACATTGACCTCGGCCATGCCGTGGGTCGCCAACAACAACCAGGCGGGCGACGTGCGCGCGCCGGCGCTCTCGGCCGCGCTGCGGCTGCAGAGGCTCAAGGCGCAGGCCTTCGCGGACCAGCGACGCGACTGGGCACTGTCGCTACGCGCGCTCGCAATCGAAGAGCTCGCGCTGGACGTGGACCGCGTCTCGGCGCGCGGCTGCGCGCTGTTGCATCCGGACGACTTTCCCAGCGCGAGCGACGGCGCGACCGTCGAGTTCGTGCACCCGCGCGTCCACGCGCAGTTCGTGGTCGCTGTGCGCGCGCATACGGACGTGCCGCGTGGCTGCATTGCGTTGTCGCAACCACAGCTGATCAATCTGGAGCTGTGCGTGGACCAAGTCGAGAAATGGTCGCAGTTCCAGGAGCCCGTGCCCAGCGTCAACGCCATGGCCATTGAAATCCGCCCGCTGCGCCGCGCGGTGACGGCTGCGCCACTCACGGTGGACGCAAACGACTTTGCGACGGCGTTTGCGAAGCACTGCTGGCAGCGCATTCTGACCGAGAACGAGCGGCTGACCATGGTGTACGGCAGCGACGACGTCGAGTTCTTCGTGCGCGTGCTGGAAATCGATGCGGAAGACGACTCGGAGACGGACTTCACGATGCCTGACTCGTTCCGCGGGCTCATCGACGAAGACTCGCAGGTTTTCGTCTCGGTGGACGGCGACGAAGAAGCGTTGGCGAGCGACGGATTCCAGCTCGTCAACCAGACGCCTCGCGACAAAGACCAGACTCTGGCGGCGCTGCGGTCGGACGTGGTTGTGGTTCAGACGAATGACAAAGAGGAGTTCCCAGTCAAGAAAAAGCTTCTGTTCCCATGTATCAAGCTGTCGTCGGCCGTGTTGGCGGGCAAAGGCGTCCACAAAGACGCCTCTTCTTTGATCAGCGTCGACATTGACTGTCTCACATTCGATCGCGTGCTGCTCTACCTGGAACACGAGGCTCGCAACGATGGCACGGACTACCAATTCGATCCGCAGTACACTGAGGAGGTGCTCTCAGCTGCCGAGAAAGTAGGCTGCATCGGCCTGCAGGACGTCTGCAAAAAACGTCTCGGCGAGTTCGATACGCGCGTCCGCAAGGAGCCGATCCGGTGGGAGGAAGTCGTGCGGCGAAACAACACGGGCGAGATCTGGTTGGTCATGCAGGGTATGGTCTTCGACGTGACGCGCTGGCTGCCAGAGCACCCCGGCGGATCGGTGATCATTCCTCGCGAAGCCGTGAACGTGGATTGCACCGTCATGTTCGAGATCTACCACTCGAGTCGCCAGTCGTTCCGGTACCTGAAGCAATTCTACATCGGCGAGATCTACGAGCCCGACTTGGCCTTGGTGCCGACATCGACCGAGACACCATCTCCAGGGTTTGTCGAGGAGTTCACTGAGGTACGCTTGCACGTGTCGCGGAATCCATGAGTCTCGTTTAAACGCTAACAATGTTTTCTCTCCTCTAGTACACGTCCTGGAGGATCACGCCTACCGTTCCTACTTTCAAGAGCTTTTAAACGCTGGCTAATGGGAAAATATATTGACGTATATCTCCCTCACAGCCCGCTGTTGACGCCAATAGTTTGTAAAGAACAATGTTCGAGGTGCTGTACGGCCAAAACGAGATACTACAGACGCCTATGAAGAGCGCGACGTCAGCGTCTGGCCAATGGCGAAGGATTTGTCAGAGACGTGGTCGTGGACGGAACGCTGCATTTCTGCGTTAAATGCTAGCCGAAGATACTGGTATGAGGGGAACGAGTTTTGAGATGTCTTCAGCACCAATGTGGAGTTCGAGACAGTTCTCGTATTACATCTCTCGTGAAAAATTCGATTCTCGCGAGAGATCTCGCTGCGCTGTAAAACAAACAGCACCGAGACTGGGGGTCGAATCAACTCATGTCGCTCTATCGGAACAAAACACGGGGGGAAGAGAATAGCTGTCCGTCACGTTCGGTGACAGGTTCGATTAAGACAAAAGGCGATTGGCGCTCTTTGGCTTAAAGGCTATTGTTGTTGGAATATGCCTTAGGGCTGTTTGACACCTATCTCCTTCTTACCAATCCGCCGCGGTCTCTCTATGGATTTCCTGCCGTCACTACGTTTACAGTCCGCTGCTGGTGCCAACAGTTCGCGATGGACACTGCGCGAGGTGCTGCTCCGTTTGGACAAGACAAACGGCCTGCGAAGAGTCGGTCGAAGGTGTCTGACCGACGGCGAAGGATCCGACGGCGACGTTGACGGGTCCGCTCGACCCAAGCGGACAGTAAACCGAGTCGGATCCACATGGATTCTGCTTCGGATCGCTCGACGCAGCCGAGCACCAGTACCCAGGCAGGCATGGAGCGCACGCGACGCCGTTGTTTGAGTATTGGCCGGCTGGACACGGAGATTGAGTTGCAGATGTGGAGCCAGCGGCGCACGTGTAGCCGCCCTGGCAGCGGCCAGAACAGTCGGGCGTTGCGAGTCCTGTTGTGGCTCCGTACGTGCCTGCTGGGCAGAGGTACTTGACGCCGCCAAGGCAGTAGCTCCCTGTAGGACACACGGCCTGGTCTACGAGAGTGTCGCCAGTAGGAGCCATCACTGTGTAATACCCAGCGGAGACCGGAGAGGCTATGGGCGAACCCTGGCGGCAGTAGTACGTGCGCTCAACGCACGGGGATCGGTAGAAGTCGGCTGTGCCTGTCGGGCAGTAAAACCCAGGCGGACACAGCCCCGAACACTGCGAGCTGGAGAGACCGTTCGCGTTCCCGAAGGTCCCAGCTGGACACCACCGCTTGACGCCGGAGACGCAGTATGTCCCTGGCTCACACTGCCGCTGGTCGCTTCGCGTGGTTTGGTTTATCGAGGCAAGGGATCCGCCGTCGACGTACTCTTCCTTCGCGTTCGCTTGCCGTCGGGTCGTGTAGAATCCTAACGACACCATAGTCGGCGACCTTGAGCCCTCCGGACAGTAGACACTCGCGTCGCCGCACGGGACCGGCGAGGCCGTCGCGAGCGGGCAGTAGAAGCCTCGAGGACACGGCGACGGAACGCAGGAGGTATCGGAGCACTTGCTGGAACACTGCTTGGTCGTGAGTCCCTGCGAACCACCGAAGGACCCCGCCGGACACGAGCGCGGCGTGATCGTACCCGCTGGACTGACGAGACCAGCGTTCAGTTCACCGGAAGAACTACCTCCAAGACCAAGGTATAGTGCACGTACCAGTAGTGGCCGATCGGACAGAGCCCAGTGCAGTCAGCGGTCTGTAGTCCGAGGTCCGCGCCGAACGTCCCAGCTGGGCACGCCACGGGGTCGCCCGTTCCTTCGGGGCAATAGAATCCTTTTGGACAAAGCCCCGAGCACGTCCCTGTGCCAAGCCCAGACGTCGAGCCGTATCTGCCCGCCGGACACTTGCGGCGGACGCCGTTGACGCAGTAGAATCCTGGCTCGCACTGCGTCTGGCTATCTGCTGACGTGATGCTCGCTGGAGCCAACCGATCGGTCAGTGGGAACGTCGCGGTGTAGAAGCCGTCGCCGACGCGCTGGCGCATGGCGCTGCCGCGTGGGCAGTAGTAGGTCGTGGAGCCGCACGGTCGCGCCGTTGAGGTTGTCGATCCCGGCGGACAAAAGTACCCGGGCGAGCATTGTCCGGAACACTGTGGCGTCGTGAGTCCCGACAGGGCCCCGAACGTGCCGCCGGGACAGAGCACGCAGTTGGAACCGTCCAAGTAGGAGCCGCGAAGACACACGACGGCACTGCCGACTGGAGACAGCAACACGACGATGAGGACGAGCAGCGTCGGCATTTGTTTGTGAAGTCACTGTGGTCACTCGCGCGAAAGGACGCGATCTTGAAGAGTCACGCGTGGCACGACCATGGAGGCCGACGAACCAGGCAGGGGTGCTCAAGCGGAGGCTCCAGCAGAGCCGACACGCTTGCCAGCGAGCAGCCGACATTGGAGAAGGGACAGAGCCGCCTCGCTTGACAGACCGAGTGGTGATCAACCCCGAGAATAATTTCGCACGGGAGGACAACCAGCCACCCGACGACGCACGCGTGGGTGAAGCCATCGTCGGTCGTCCGATATCGTCAGCCGTGAGCGTCGTCGTCGCCAGCAGACCGAGCGCCTCGACCGGCGTCGCTCCGACTAAAGCCACGCCGCCACTCAAGAAGCTCGTGGTCAAATGGTCCTGCACGCGCTGCCAGCGTGAGTGCATCCCGGTGCGAGAAGAAAGCCGCTGTCTGTGGTGAGTGCCTTCAACGTTCCAAGCCGCAGACGTGGCGGCCAGTCACTCGTTCTGATTTGCTCCTCCCCCCCTGCCTGTCAGTGGCCACCGTTACAAGGAGCACCCGTGGTCCCGCGACGGTGTGGCCAAAGGCAAAGCGCGTGGGCTCCGAGACGTTCCAGCCGTTCGCCTGCACGGCGGCCAAGTGTGTGTGCCGAGCGTTCTTTTATGTGGTCGCCGAGGGCGCGTGGATCCTGCGGTGCCGCTGCAAGCACAAGCACACGGACCACGACGCGGGGCGGACGCCTTTCCAGTGCGTCAAACCGAAATGACCCTGCGACGGCTTCGATAGGTATGAATGAGAACCACGTGCGGTCTGTGGGGATGCGCTGACGAGATCCGATTCGTTGACTGAGGCAGTCCCTGGGTGTGCAACTGCGATCACCCGTGGGCCGATCACGTGCAGGAAACGGTGGAGAAGCAAGTGCGCCAGCTCGAGCAGCTCCTCGAGCAGTTCCACGTGCAGGAGCTCAACGCCATCGCGCGCACAGATCTCGCCGCCGATCCCTTGCGCCTGTGAGCTCGTCAGTCGATCGCGTGCGCGTGTACAGGCGTGGTCATCAAAGATTCGTCGCATACCGACGCCATAGCCAAAACCACAAAGCGCTTGCCGCCAGAGAGCCCACCGCAGTATATGCGACGAACGAGTGCGGAGCCACCACACCCAGGTTAACACGACGCCACGACCGCGGCGTCGCCGCGTCGAACCAGACAGGAGCTCCTCGTCAGCGCAACTCAGCATGTTGGCAGCCCGAGTGGCTTGGACAAGACGAGCCATTTTTGTTTTTCCCGTCGCCCAGCTGCTGGGCGCGGTCCACCCAGCGCTCGCCTGTGGAGTGTCCATCGTGGGAGTTCCGGAATGACAGAATGACGTTGCGTGGGATCTGCTCGCACTGCCTCTTGTTGAGAGTTCTTCTGGGCCTGGATGATTGAGAAGCGAGCGACAGGCTCGTCGAATTCCAGGGTTTCGAATTCGTACTTAAGTGAAATGTGCTGAGTTCTAGTAGTCAGATCCGTAGCTGCTCACGAGCCAAAAGGGCGGACCGACTCGATCCCACTTCGTGTCCAGATGGCACCAGTGATACCGCCGACGGGTCACGCGTTACTCACGGTCTCCGGGCATCCTCAAGAGGAAGCGGCTAATCCCGCTTTCCCGTGGGATTGCGGTGCGTGGAGCCTGTCGTAACTCACGCTCGACCGGTCGTGACCGGGTGGAGCAAACCCGCAACGGCACCCTGCGGGCATTTCTGGATCTTCCTGAATCCCACCAACAGCGAGCAGCTTTCTCTGCTCCTGTACCTCCTGAACGCGGCGCCCTGGCTGTCCGTACCTGCTCGCTCTAGAGACAACTGCATTCTCTCTGCACCGCCCACACGATTCCAGCCCTATGAGCTGGCTCCAGTCCCACGACCTCGCCGTGCCGAGCTTCCGGTCGGCCTCGGAGCCCAACCGGCGCCCGCGCGACAACAAGGCGCTCTTCCAGATCCGCCTCACGGCGCGCGACGCGACTGCCGACAGTTACACGATCGACCGCCCGCTGAACGCGTTCCACGCGCTGCGCGACGAGCTGCTGCAGCTCACGCAGCGCTCCACCGCCACGACCAAGACCCGCTGGGTGCGTCGCGTGCTCAAGAAGAACGGCGCCGTGTCCGCCTGCAGCTGCGAGGCGCCGTCGCCGTGCGCGTTCCACAAGATCCACGACGCGCTCGAGATCATGCCGCCGCTCCCCGTGCTCGGCTCGGGCTTCCGGCCGTTCCAGCAACAGAAGGCGACGCTCGAGGACAACCGCGTGGCGCTCAACGCCTGGGTGCGCAGTCTCCACCGGCTCTTCACGGGCTTTTCCGGCGCGCTGCTGCAGGCCAAGTACCAGCGCGACGACTGCACCGTGCTCAACGCCTACGCCAACTTTCTCAACGCCAAGATCCACTTCCGCGTGCTCGACACATCTGCTATCCGCCAGCCGCTGGCGTTGCGTGCGTGGCGCGCTGTGCGCGACCAAGCAGCCGTCGAGGATCTCAGTTTGCTTGACGACGAAGAAGCAGATGACGAAACGCTCCACCAGCCGACGGCGGATCAGCCGGTGGCACTGGACGCCTCGCAGCGGCTGCCGCGGCTCGAGGTCAAGCGCATCGGCCTTGCGACGCTCCAGACGTTCCTCGAAGACTTCTGCGAGACCATCCTCACGCAGTACGGCCAAGACATCGCCGAGCTCAAGTCGCCCGAGCTCACGGAGGCGCGCCGCTGGGAGATCGGGCTCTACGTCGCCTGCCGCATCGGCCACTCGTACGGCGCGCAGCTCATTCTCTTCTACTACGCCGATGCCAACGTGGCCATGGAGGACGGCACGTCGTGCCTCCACATCGCCGCGCGCATGGGCCGCACCTCGATCGTGTCGCTGCTGCTCCAGGAAGGCGCCGACGTCAACGAGCCCAACAAGGCCGGCATCACGCCGCTGATCGCCGCATGTCGCAACGGCTGCACTGAGGTCGTCAAGCTTTTGCTCGAGGCCGGGGCTGACGTGGGTGCCGCGAGCGACCGCGGCACGCAGGCCATCCACGCGGCCATCGTGTCGCAGTGCGCAGAGATCGTGCAGATGCTGCTGGACGCCGGCGCCAACGTGCGCGCCGCGACCGCGAGCGGGCTGACGCCGCTGCACTTTGCCGCGCGGCTCGGGTCGGTCGCGCTGTCCGAGCTGCTGCTCAAGCACAACGCCGACCCGGAGCAGCAGACCAAGAGCGGCAGCGACGCGATCATGATCGCCTCAACCAACGGCCACGTCGAGATCTGCGAGCTCTTCCAGAAGGAGATGGACCGCAAGAACTTCCTCTCCAACAGCGGCGGCAAGCTCTTCCACCGCTTCAAGAAGGCCGTGCCGGCGCGCAACAGCGAGGCCGTGCACCCGTCGTTCCAGCGCCTGCGCGGAGACAGCGAGGCCGTGCAGCCGTCGCTCCAGCGCCTGCGCGGCGACAGCGTCATCCTGCTCATGAGCCCGTCGCTCGCGCGCCTGCGCAACGACAGCGTCGTGCTCATGAGCGACTCGCCACTGAGCGTGCGTGTGTGAAGCGAACCCCCTCTCTTCATTCCATCGGAAGAATGACATCTTCGACGAGGAGGTCTTGCGTTGCACCGCCGCACACTGTCACAGCGTACTTAATTTAAATCGGATTCCTATTTATCTACTACATTACAAGCACTGAAATTTTGGCTGTCCGTCTGTCCGTGTCCTCTTCCGAGGGCGAAACTGTACCTCATCGCATCCTCGATTAATGAAGACAGGAAGATGGCCTCTAAACGACAACTACTCACTCAAGAGTTGCATAATGAGAAGACCAGATCCCCCCTATCGAGTCGTATCCGCTTGATGATTGGCCGGGGAACCCATCAGTTGTCTGTTGAAGCCCAGAATGTGCCGAGCAGCTGCAGTACGTGTCTTCCCTCCCTCGCTCCGCCCCGACAATAATGCTGCCCGTGGACGCCGCGCGCAAGGCCAAGAGCCCGAGGGCCAGCGCCGGCAGCGTCGGCTTCCTCTGCTGCAGCCTGCTCTTCCGCTGGCGGCGCCGCGTCGTGCTCGCGCTGCTGGCCGCGGGCGTCGCCGGCTTCCTCTGGATGCAGTACGCCATACTCTCGCGGCACTTGGAGCCGCGGCCGCTGGATACGGCGAGACCGTCGGGCCAGCTGCGACGGCCGCGACGGCCGACCGGGACGCCGTCCAATGAGATAATGATGGAGACGCCGCCGAGGGCGACCACCGGCGACTCGCTGACGCAGGACGAGCGCCGGCTCGCCGTGAAGGCGGCGATGCAGTTTGCGTGGAACAGCTACGAGACGAACGCGTTCGGCGCGGACGAAGTGGGCCCGCGCAACGGCACGCGCAGGGACAACGTCTGGGGCAACATCGCCTGCTCCATGGTCGACGCACTGGACACGCTCTGGATCATGGACATGAAGGACGAGTTCGCGCGAGCGAGAGAGTACGTGGCGCGCAACCTCTCGTTCTCGCATCTCGGCGGCAACGGCGACAAGATCTCGGTCTTCGAGACGATCATCCGCGAAGTTGGCGGGCTGCTGAGTGCGTTCGATCTGTCGCAGGACGAGGTCTTCAAACACAAGGCTCAAGAGCTCATGGACCTGCTGCTGCCTGCGTTTGAGCCCAGCGAGGGCGTGTTCTACACGTACTTCAACCCGCAGACCAAGGACAAGGGCTTCGCATCGTGGACGCAGTACAATGCCGCGATTGCCGACATCGGGTCCTTGCAGCTGGAGACGAGGTATCTGTCCGATGTCACGGGCGACACCAAGTACGCTGAGATGGGCGAGGCGTTCTATGACATTTTGAAGCGCGAAGGCGCGTACAACGGGACGGGGTTGTTCCCCGTCCACTTTGACCCGACCACTGGCGAGTTCGTCAAGCACTCGCTGTTCTCCATCGGCGCGTACGGGGATTCGTTCTACGAGTACCTGCTCAAAGTGTTCATCTACAGCGGCAAGCGTGGCAAGGACGCGTTCCTGAGAAAGCTCTACGACGATGCTGTCGAGGGGATCGACGAGCTCATGGTCAAGTTCGCGAAGCCCGTCAAGCTGTACTACGTCGCCCAGCTGAGGTTGCCAGACCTGGACCCGGTGGATGACATGGACCACTTGCTGTGCTTCTTGCCTGGACTCATCGCACTCGGCACGCTCCACGAACAGGACGACGCAGCGAAGAACGAGCAACACCTCCTTCTCGCCAAGAAGCTGATGAATACTTGCTACCAGATGTACCACCAGCAGGCCACGGGCTTGTCGCCCGACGTCGTGCACTTCCCGTTCATGACGGTGACCGACCCCAAGTACCGACTGCGGCCGGAGACTGTCGAGAGTCTGTTCTACATGTACCGTATCACAAAGGACACCAAGTACCGAGAGTACGGATGGGAGATCTTCCAGAGCCTCGAGAAGAACGCCAAGCTGGGCCACGGCTACGGCGCTATCCGCGACGTACGGAAGGACCCCAGTGTGGTCGAGGTCGAGGACAAGATGGAGAGCTTCTTTCTCGCCGAGACGCTCAAGTACCACTACCTGCTTCAAGCCCCGGACGATCTCATCCCACTGGACGAGTACGTGTTCAACACGGAGGCGCATCCGCTGCGTATCCGGAAGCGATAGACGGAGTCTCGTTTTTGAGTTTGCATTGACATATCTTCACGTACGACCAGCAAATTGTTTTCATCCAAAATGCATTGTGACCACACGGCGGTGTCGCTGCTGCGTGCGCAGCGAGTCTACAGGATGCGGTTGCCGAGTGCCGACGAAATGAGCAGCAGCGCCATCTCGACCGTGATCTGAGCTCCCTGGCCCGGCGCGAGCGACGGGTTCACCTCGACCATGTCGAGACCCACGAGCAAGTTGGTCTCGGCCGCGGCCTCGGCGACGTAGTTGGCCTCGCGCCACGTGAGACCACCACGCACACGCGTGCCCGTCGAGGGAGCCACTTGCGGATCCACAGCGTCGATGTCGTAGCTCATGTGGAGAGGGCGTTCCTTCTTGGCGCAGATGTGGTCCAAGGCCATCTCCATGGTCTTGCCGATGCCGAAGCGGTCCACCTCCTGCATCGAGAAGGCCTTGATGCCGAGCTCGCGGATGATGCGGCGCTCAGGTTGGTCGACGTCGCGAAGACCGATGTAGACGAGCTGGTCAGGGTTCATCTTGGGTCCGTTTGCGAGCCACTCGAGGCCCGGGATCTTGGACGTGTCCACGAGTCCGTTCATGAGGAACGAGATGGGCATGCCGTGCATGTTGCCGGAGCCCGAGAGCTCGGGTGTGTTAATGTCGGCGTGGGCATCGACCCAGATCACACCAGCGTCCGGGTGCACCGAGAGCAAACCGGCGAGCGAGCCGGCGCCAATGGTGTGGTCGCCACCGAGCACAAGGCAGAACTTGCCTTCGCCGGCCTTCTGCGCGTAGATGTCGTTGAGCTGCTTGAGTCCGTTGCCGACCGAGAAGCACTGCTTGGCGCGGCCGTAGCGAGGGTCGAGCTGCGGGTCGTCTCTCCGCGGCGCGACAAACTGCAAGTTACCCGTCTCTTCTACCGACCATCCAAGGTCCACCAACGACTTGTGGAGCCCTGCTCACCAATACGAAGATCAGCTCACCCACCCACAACGCCACTGCGAATGTTCCCGAAGCCACGCACCAGCCTCACGCAGGAGATCCGGGCCATGGTCCGTGCCCAGCAGCGGCTGGCCGTCTATTGCAAATCCCAAAACATCAATTAGTATCCCACCAACAGACCCAGCCAATGAAACAAGGGCGCGCATACAGGTCATGGGCGCGCCGATAACGGCGACGGTCTGCGGCGCCCCGAGGTGCGGGTTGTGGAAGTCGCCGGCGTGGCGCTGCGCGCGCACCTCGTCCCACGCACGCGCGGGCGTGCTGGCGATGGCGCGCGTCTGCGGGCGCGAGAGCGTGCGGCGCAGCGTCGAGCGGGCGGTCGAGGCGAGCGTCATGAGCAGGTGGCTTGAGGTGCTTGAGCTGTTCGTCGACAGTCGAGGAGTGAGACAAGGTGGGGGGTAATAGACCAGATCGGATTGAGCTGCTCGTTTAGACTGCACGGCACAGAGTGATGGTCGTGTGTCAGTGGCTGGTTGCACTTGCGTTTGACTTGAGAATTGTATGGTTTTACTATTATGTCATGAACTGTAGCGGCGTCAAATGGGCAGATGCCGTAGCTGCTCGCTCGCCGATGGAACTTGCGCTCGTGAGAGAGGACGCCCGCGTGTGCCTCGGGCGTGATGGCCGTGGCGCAGCCACCACGTCCGTTCAAGTTGCAGTTCCGCTTCAAACGGCCGCCGAGCTTCAACGTCACGCCAGTCGCAATCGATTCGTCCGCCTCAGTGCGATCCAATCGGGACTGTCGCAGGCGAATGCGCTGGCGCACTAGCGAGAGAATCTTCTACCGCCGGCCTTTCTTCTTGCCCGAAGTTGACGGCGCCAGGAAGCCACCATCCTCGATGGCTTGGCGCGCGCTCGTGTTGATGTGTTTGAAACGGTCGGACCCCAATAAAATGCCACCGAACCAGCGCGTCACGATGACCGCAACGTTCTCCACTTTCATGAGCTCGAGCAGGTGCGACATTTTGCTGCCAGCGCCGTCCTCGCCGTCCTCGTCGTTGTCCTTGACGATAACGTCCCCGACGATGCGGTACGCGAGCATGTTGTGGATTGCGCGCTCGATCTTGCGGTCGTCCATGAGAATCGCAAGAAAGGACCGCACGTCCTCGACGCAATTCACGGGACACGCGTGGCCCTGGAAAGTACTCTTGCGATCGGTGAGTGTTGTGCCGTGGTAGATGAGCGGTCGTAGCCGCGCCTCGCGCTCGGGGTCCCGCACAAACTTGGCCGTGCGAACTCGAGGTCTCAGCGTCTGCGGGTCGGACTTGAAGGTCTCTGCGTCGCAGATGCTGCTCGCCGCATCGTCCGTAGCCGCATTGTCTGCCTCGCCGTCGAGGATGAGATCTGCCACGGTATCTAATGACGGGTCGTAGTCGCTCTCTGCGTATTTCTCGCGGACGTTCTCGATCCACTCGTACAGACAGACCTGGCCACTCGAGCGCTTGAAAATCGCCGCCTTCAATACCAACAAACGCGGCAGTCAGTTAAACTATTGACGTGACCTTCACATAGCTGGGGACGTACGAGGTCGTCGATGATGGCGTCGCATTGGCTCTCTTTTAGCCCGAAGGACTCACTGACAATGGCGACCGGTGCGTCCTGCGACGGGTACGTGTTCGGGAGATGGATCGAGAGCACGATCGAGTGCGGTCCTGGGATCGACACGGTGAACGACCGAGAGCTGCCGGGGTCGTCGTAGTCGGCCTTGAGCTGGATGTCATCTTCGAAGATCGACTATTTATCAATGGCTGCGTGTCATTGACACGCCCCCTTCCACGCTCCATGGCGGCTCCTACCTGCAGAACTTCGATCTCCTCGTTCTACGAACAATAAACCAAATAGTAAGCTATCCGATGACGGTGCTTCCAGCATCTGAGGCCTCGTAGAAGCCGCGCAATCGCTTACTTGCTGCTCCACGTTCTGCTCCCAATCGTCCGCCATGCTGCCGCCGATTCGAAATCCAAGACCGACAAATATCCCACCGCACCCTTGTTTCAACCAATCAAATCATCCTATCAAATTTATAGCCAATGAAAAGCGTGGTTGGTTTTGAATGGCGTCACTAGGGAGCTCTTCGATGGCGGACGACGTGAGGAAGCGCGAGATGGACGAGGAGGCCACGCTCAAGCAGGAGCAGCGCAAGAGACGCAAGCTCGACAAGGCCAAGGCCATGGAGACGGGGCAGTGGGACCGCTGCATGTTTGTGGTCGTGCGCAAGAACCGCCACTGCAACAACCAACGGTGTGGGGATCACTCTTGGCTCTTGCGGTGGTGCTGGACACCGCTGACAGTTAATATGTAGAGTTCCAGGGCTGGAATACTGCGGCAACCACGTTCCGAACGACGCGAAGGTTGTTAGCAACCGCACGCAGCAGTACAAGGCCGAGCTGCGCGTGCGCGTGCCGTGTCCGCTCGATGCCTCTCACTCGGTGTACGCATTTGATCTGGAGAAGCACAAGAAAGTCTGCAACAATCTCCGCGAAGCCGCGATCGCCAAGAGCCTGCCGTTCTACAGCGAGAACATCAACAGCGGCACCCACGAGAACGCGACGAACGCGACGGAGAGCGTGCAAGACGCCAATGAAGACAACGCCGAGAACGGCGAGCAGCAGCAGTCCGAGCACTCGGGCCCGTTCGCGCAGCAAGAGCAAGGCCTGATTGACCGTCTCGCAGCGCTAGACTTCGCTGGCTTGGCAGCGCGTGTCAATGCCGCGTACGACCGTTGTGTAGGCGAGATCCCTCTCCAGAAGCGCCACCACTCGTGCTGCGACCCGCTTCTCGCCGAGAAGACTGCGGCGAAGGCATCAAAGAACGTGCTGCGCCACATCGAGCAGCAATCTTCTATCCTGGGCAATATGGAGGAGATCCACTTGCTCGACAAGCAGGCAGCGTTCCTGGAGTTAGGTGCTGGACGCGGAATGCTGTCGCTGGCGATGGCCCAGGCATTACCGGACAACCTGTACGTCCTCATTGACCGTGCCGGCGGACGCGGCAAGGCCGACCGTATCATCCGCGAATCAGCGAGCGATCAGCAGCAGGCATGCGTTCTTCGAGCAAAGATCGATATCCGCCACCTGAACCTGGCCGGCATGAGTGAGCTTGCCGACACACCAGTCGTTGGCATGTCCAAACATCTATGTGGCGTCGCGACGGATCTCTCATTACGATCACTCCACACTTTGCCACAGCCAGCAACTGACGGTCGGAAGCTCAGCTCGCAGCTCAAGGGCGTCGCAGTCGCTCTTTGCTGCCACCACGCGTGCCAGTGGGCCGACTACGTGAGCCCCGACTTCTTCCTCGCACAAGGCTTCTCGGCCCACGAGTTTCCTCTCATCGCGGCCATGACGTCGTGGGCGACGTGCTCCATGCCTCTCTCTGGGGACAGCGTCAAGTTCGTGCTCGGCATCAGGTGAGCAATGTCTTCCCTCTCTTTTACTTCAGCACACGTGCCTGACTCTCGAATCTGGACCAGCCAAGCCGACCGTGCCGTTCTCGGCCGCAAGTGCAAGCGGCTCATCGACGCTGGACGTGTCGAGTACCTAAAATCCCTAGGCCTCGAGGCCAAGCTCGTCCACTACTGCAGCGTGGACGAGAGCGTCGAGAACTGCCTCTTGCTTGCCTGGGCACAGGCAGCGGCGCTCAGTTGAAGTACATGTCAGTATCGCGGTGTGTCACTACCTATATCGATTTTCCGTGCCACACTGTCATGTGAAACACAAAGTGGGTCCGTGGCGCGTCATCATCTGCGTCCGTAGCTCCAAGCACCAGAAGCGATCTCTTCCTCCGTGAAGGTCCGCTCGCTCACGTCCACGCGACGCGCAATCACCGCTTGGCTTCCACTTCCTCACTCGCGAAACTTCGCTCGACCCGCCAGCACCAGAACACCCAGCGCCCGACCATGTCGCAGGAATTCCGCCAGGAGCACGACACCATGGGCGTCGTCTACGTGCCCGTGCACGCGCTCTACACGGCGCAGACGCAGCGCGCGGTCGAGAACTTCCCGTTCGGCCACCCGTTCACGCCGCGGCTGCTCACGTCGCTCGCGCAGCTCAAGAAGGCCTGCGCCACGGCCAACCACGAGCTCGGGCTGCTCGACAAGCCCATGATGGACGCCATCCACGCCGCCGCCGACAGCGTCACGTCGGATTTTGCCAAGTACGCGGACCAGTTCCCGATCTCGATCTTCCAGACGGGCAGCGGCACGAGCACCAACATGAACATGAACGAGGTGCTCGCGACGCTCGCCTCGCGCTCGCTGCAGGCCAAAGTGCACCCGAACGACCACGTCAACATGTCCCAGTCGTCCAACGACGCCATGCCGACGTCCATCTCCATCGCCGCGTACCTCGAGGCCAGCGAGAACTTGATCCCTGCGATGGAGCATCTCGTGGAGGTGACCAAGACCAAGGCCGCGAGCGTCAACCACGTCGTCACGACGGGGCGGACGCATTTGATGGACGCCATGCCCGTCACGCTCGGCCAGGAGCTCGGCGGCTGGGCCTCACAGATCGCCAAGAACATCGCGCGCGTCAAGTCGGCGCTCGAGCGCGTTCGCCTGCTCGCGATTGGCGGCACAGCCGTGGGCACGGGTGTGAACGCGCACCCTGAGTTTGGGAAGAAAGTCTGTGCGATCCTATCCAAGCAGCTCGGCGCGCCGTTCGAGCAGAACGACAACTTGTTTGAAGCGCTCAGCGCGCCCGACGCGATCGTCGAGCTCAGCAGCCAGCTCAAGGTGCTCGCGACGAGCCTCATGAAGATCTCGAACGACTTGCGCTGGATGAACTCAGGTCCGATCGCCGGCTTCGGCGAGATCGAGCTCCCGGCTCTGCAGCCTGGCTCGAGCATCATGCCCGGCAAGATCAACCCGGTGATCCCCGAGGCCGTGACTATGGTGTGCGCGCAGGTGATCGGCAATGACGTCACGGCGACGATCGCCAGCCAGTCAGGCTCGTTCCAGCTCAACGTCATGCTGCCCGTCCTGTGCAACAGCGTGCTGCAGTCGCTGCACCTGCTGTCGCACGCGTGTCGCCTGCTGGCCGACAAGGCGATCGCTGGCTTCGGCGTCAACGAGAAGCGCATCGCCGAGCTCGTGGGCCGCAACCCGATCCTCGTGACGGCGCTCAACCCGATCGTCGGGTACGAGACGGGCGCCAAGATCGCCAAGACCGCGTACAAGGAAGGCCGCAGCGTCAAGGATGTCGCGCTCGAGTGCACGTCGCTCTCGCCCGAGGAGCTCGACAAGCACCTCGACCCGCTCAAGCTCACGGCCGGCGGCATCGCCAACTGATGAGAAAGTACAACCGCTCCCAACAGTTGCGTAACATTCATAAATTACTCCCGTATGTTACGTCAAGGTTACGCCTGAAATATTACCTTGTGTCACTCTATCGAAGTGGTGAAAGTAATCGGCACTGTGAAGCTACTCATTTTCGGACAATGTCGACTGCCGCGAAGAAGCCCGCGGGCGCCAAGGCCGCGAGTGGCGGGGCCTCGGCCAACGGCAGCATCAGCGAGACGGCGCTCAAGCTCAAGCACGTCAAAGGCATCCACGAGGACGACGGCGACGACGGCGCGGCCGCCGCGAGCGACGTGCGGCCGCTGGACGCACAGGTGCTGTCGCTCATTCTCGAGTCCATGGGTGCCGACAAGCACGAGCCGCGCGTCGTGGACCAGCTGCAGGAGTTTGTGCACCGTAAGAGCATCTGCGAGGAGAGGTAGCTACGTGTGGGTGCTGACGTGTGGGCGACGTGAAGGCTACGTGACGGACATCCTCATCGACGCGCAGGAGTACGCGATCTATGCGGACAAGCCGGTTGGGGGAATTATTTCTTGTTGGCGATGGGGAAGTTGGTTGTTTACTGGACTGGCGTTGCGGTGTAGGGGATAGACGCCGACGACGTGCGGCTCGCGATCGCCTCACGGCTGAACCACCACTACGCGAACGCGCCGTCGCGCGAGGTGAGACGCTGGCGTTGGTTTGTTGGACTGGAGTAAGAAATTAATTGGGGGAATTGTTGGCTTTAGCTGATGATGGAGCTGGCGGACAAGCGCAACGTGATCCCGTTGCCGCCCATCTTGACCGAGTACGGTGTGCGGCTGCCGCCCGTGCAGCACCAACTCGTCACTTACGAGAGCGAGCGCCACAACGACGAAGCCGTACGTGGTTGATTATGGGTTTTCTGGTGTCGTTTCCTGGACTGACTATAGTTTGTATCGTGTGGATCGTGGCAGTCGGCGGATGAATCGAGCGCGTACGACGAGCCCATGCCACTGCAGCAGCTCGAAGGCTCTCGCAACAAGAAGATCGCGAGGAATCAGATCCCGATTCGTCTAAGTTAGTGGTTGATTCGAAATCGACGACAATTGCGCTTTGATCAATTATGGAACTTGCGTGAAGAGGAAACTGTTGCTAGTTACAGGAGGCGACTCGTGGTGGCGAGAGGGAGCAAGCGTCTGAGATGTGGTCGTTCAGCTCGACGGCGTATAATGCCTACGAGCCGGCGAGCCGCCTCACAAAGGTAGGCCCAGAGTACACTTCCGTCTTCGGTGGAGGTTGGCTCACTCCTCAAACCAAGGCATTCGACGTGGACGATTTTCTCGGCTCGCTCTTCCGCCCGCAGGACGCGTTCGTCCACGCGGCTTCGCACAACCAACTCGAAGTCGTTCAGCGTTGGTTGGATCAGAGATCCTGACCAAGCAGTTATCCCCTCGTTCTGAAGATTCTCGCTGTGTCTAGGATATCTAAGAACCACGATCTGAACGCAGTCGATAAGGAAGGCCATTCCGCGCTATGTCTGGCTGCGCAGAACCGCTGTATGGACGTCCTCCTGCTGCTGCTCGACAGCGGTGTCAACGTCAACAGCCAGCAGTCCGATGTCAGTCGGTTATCACCAATCGGCGGGATCGATTTCTTGTATCATTGACAGTTGTTGAGCGATCATTAGGGCACGACGGCGCTCCACGTCGCGAGTACGTGGGGGCGATTCGACGCTGCAACGCTGCTACTACAGCATGGTGCTGACGCGACTCGGCGAGACCACACAGTAGGTCGAGCTCTTACAAATGTTGAAAAGTTGGGCTGACTGTTCGGCAGGGCCAGGCGCCACTTCACGCAGCTTGCAAGAACGGCCATGGCGGGATCGTGCGGCTACTACTTGACACAAACCTCGATCCTTTCGTAGCTGACGAGCTGGGCGCCACACCCTTGGACCTCGCGCGCGACTGGCAGCGGCTAGATATCCTCTGCATCCTCGACGGTGATATCTGAAACTACTGGACAGTTCAACCGCTGCTGGGCTCACTGGTGAATCATCTTAGACTATCATCGCACGCGCTTCAAGCCGGCTATGGAGACTCGCGTGCTGCTCGTCATGGTGCGGTTAACGCCGCGTTTGCCGTTGTCGTTGCAGATGCTCGTCGCTTCCTTTCTATGCTGATCAATTGTACGCATAAAAATAGCGAAACTTCAATTGAGCCGTAACGTACCGTTCCGCCGTCGTCGATGATGGCAACACTGCTGTCGCCAACGTCCATGGACGCGCTCTTGCGCGTCGATCTCACGTCGCTACGCACCGACGCCGTGCTCGTATATGCCGAGCGCGTAGCGCATCTGCAGCCATCGCGATCCATTACTCAGGTTTGAGCATAGTTCAGCTTACGAGAATCTTTGGTTGGAGCTTGAGCCGTGAACCGGTTGGCAGGAACAATTGCAGATGTTGTTCGTGTTGTCCCAGAAGCTTGTGCGGTACGAGTCTACGAGCCATGAGGACCATTATGACGGCAGTGCGCTCACCCCAATATGTAGATGGTTACTGGATGAACGATGCGGGCTTGAGCGGTTGCGACACGGTAGGTGACAGTGCCAAGAGACGATAATTACGAAGACGCTGACGCGGGTGTATTCGCCAGCGCTGGAGGAGGAGCTTCTGAAAGAGTTGGGGAGCGAAACGTTGGCCCAGCCCACGCCAATAAAACAGGAAGCTGCAGTGGGTAACCCGTCTGATCCCCCCACGACGATACACGCTTCTGTCAAGACAGATCTGTCCACGACGGCCAACACGGATGGGGACGTACAAACGGAAGAAGTAGAATCAGTCGATCAACAGACCGAGTGTGACGATCTCGAAGAAACCTCGACGCCCTCCGCAAACTCATTAACGGTCGTGAACCAAGCTGACTCGGAAGTTCAGACGGAAGTTCTCGAAGAAACGATTCAATCGGTCGCGGTTGCGACACAAACTGATTTGAGGGTCCCTTGTGTCGATTGGGGGGTTCATGAAACAGCCGAAATGTGCGATGTCTCCGCTCAAACGTTCTCACAACTCATGGACACGTCCATGCAGGAGTTGGATGAAAACGAATGTTCTCCTGGGTCGACAGTAGCTTCCGTCGGCTGCGTGGTTCAAAGAACTGTAGAGCTCTGCGATGAGTTCGCCCAGACATCCTCACAACTCGTTGATTCGTCCGTGCAAACTTTGAACGATTTCCAATCGTCAGCAAGTAAGCCGACACAAATGGACCCTGACACTCTGCCTGATAATGGAAAGATGTCCACCGATGTAAACGTTCAAGTGGAGATCCGGCATCAAGTGCTGGAACAAAGCGTCCAAGTTGGGCAAACTCCCGAGCATGTTGAGGCCAAAGCCCAGACCGAGCTCGCAGTATCATGCACAGCCACGCAGACACGATCTCAATCTTACGTCGAAGCTGAGACACAGGTGGTCACCGAAAGGAGCGATCAGTCCATCAGCACGCAGGACGACCTTCGATATGCTGACTTGGGCGCGCAAACCACGGAGTTGGAAGTAACCTTAACCCCCGAGAAGCTACCCCTCGAAGTTTACTTCCAAGTCCACTGGTCCGTTGTGCGCCTTCAGCGAATCGTGCGTGGCTTCGTGGTGGGTTGTAAACAAACTGTTGGCCACCTCCCCCTTTTAGCTCATAGATTGATTGTTACAGACACGACGGAGGTTTTTCAAGATGCTAAACGATCTCGTCAACGCGAAGTAAACGATTCCGAACGACCAGCAATTTTGAACTTGTCCTGTGCCGTCAGCCAATATACGAAACACTGTGAGTGATGCACCGTCTCGATGTAGAAACAAAATACATTCTAGCGATAGAAGGGAACATGTTCCGCGCAACGTACACAACCAAGTGAACGGAAGTGCTACTTCGGCTACAATGGTTCATCAAAAATCTTGTCGATTCAGCTCGTGTCGAACGATCATCTTGCGTCCCCTGTAGGAGAACTCATTCAAGTATTCTGCACATCGGCATGATTAGTCCACTCCCAGCGATCTGTCCAGCGTCTCTGATTAGGAACTCACCAACTGCCTTGACCGCGTGTTCAATGCGAACGAAGTGAACGTAGCCGTAGCCACGGGACTTACCGTCTTCTCGGTACATGATTTCGGCTCGATCGACTTCTCCGATCCCAGAAAACCTTGTTAGCAGTTCTTGCTCATCAATATCCCAGTTCAGCTACATACGCCCGGAAAACAGTGAACATCACAATCTAGCCGTTCGAACTGAATGTCACGCACGTTGGCGACGTAAACCCATGAGCTGTTGATTACCCGTCCGGTGTGGGGATGAGAGAACTGAACGTGCTGAGTATGCGGGTTCTTGGTAGGATACCTATAGCCGGTTTTTAAGACTTCCTCGTGCGACTTGGAGGGTCCTTTGAGTGCATCCATGCGTCGAGCGATACTGGCAATGCTACCCCCCTCCGGTTCGCGGTCTTCGCGAACGAAGATTTTGCGCCCGTCAATCTCAGTATCGTTCAGAGTGTCAATCGCGCGCGTCGCCTCCTCTGCCGTTTCATATTCAACAAGGCCACAGCCTTTTGATCGCCCGTTGGGCTCGGTCAGCACTAGCCACCAACAGCGACAGTCAGAGCAAGAATGTGGAGTAGGCGCATGTCTGGTCTCACCGTCGGCGTGTTTGACAGTGCCAGCAGCCTTCATGTGGTCCTTGAGATCTTGCCATTTCACATTCCACGACAGATTGCCCACGTAGACACGCGTGCCGACTGGGATAGTGTTAGTGATTGGCGCAATGTTCTCGTTCCCATTGCGGTTCTGAGCCTGCGTAGATGCCCCGTGGGTGTCGGGCTCTCGGTCTTCTCGTACAAAAATCAAGCGACCGTGCAGCGTCGTGTCGTTCAGAGTCTTGAACGCGTTCTCAGCATCTTCGGCGGTTGCATACTCAACCAATCCGCAGCCCTGTGGAAATGTGTTAAACAGTGAGCGGACAACCTCGTTCCACCTACCACATGCGCACATACCTTAGAGCGGCCATTCGACTGGAGGATCCGAGCGTGGACGACAGTGCCAGCGGCGGCCATGTAGTCCTTCAGGTCTTGCCATTTGACACTAAATGGAAGGTTCCCCACGTACACGCGGCGCTGCATCGTCGGCGTCCCGTCCGTGTCTGGCCGCCGTATCCACAACGATTAACACACATCCCATCCTCATCTCAGCTTGTTCGCGTACCTTCGACACGGGCGGCACGCTGCGGGTATGGGCCTGCCGACGCAATACGGTCCGAGCGCTTGCTGCAAACACAGAACGATAGTGGTGAGGCACCCCGCCTCCGATGGCGAGACAGTCAGCGTACGTGCTGCGGCTCTTGCCACTCGCCGATGGAGACTGCTGCTTGCTCTCCTGGACGATGTCGTCCAGCGACATGTCAAGCTTCTTCTCCACGGTGTTGGCGTCGCCCGTGCCCATGGCCATGGCCGCGATCTTCTTTCGTTCTTGTCCGACGTGGCACGTTCGACATTCGAGCGGATCTGGCAAGAGGTCCCCTTCTAAACCGTTTCATACCGAAACTAAGTCATCGGCTGCGTTCTTCGACTAAGTGCGAAGGCGTTGGGTGGCAGGCACTGTCACGGGGGAAAAGAAGCCATCATCGTTTGGTTTCTGTTCAGCGCTTGCTCGCAAAGCGCTGGATCGCAAGCCCTAACTTGGCCATGAGTGAGCGGATCTCCTCGATCTCGGGGTCTAGAAGAGGCAGCCATGACGTTAGCGCCGCCTCTCGTAAAGAATCAGAAAAATGTTCGGTCTCTCATCGTACCTGAGTCCAAATCGTTGGTCACCGTCTTCAGAGCCTGGGCTGTGAGCATAAGTTGCTGATCGAGGTTACTGATCGAGCTCAGTATCGCGGCTTTCCTCTCCACATCCGTCCGTGATTTTTGAGGATCAGCTGGTTCTGGTTTGCCTGGGTCAGCCAGCTTATCCACTGGCATCGAGTCCGAATACCCAGACGTGAAACTGCTCAGCGACGCTGTGACCTCTGGTTGAGCAACGGCTTCAGTGCCGGCGTAGCCGGTCGTAAACGCGCTGAGCGACTCGTTTACGGCAAGATTTGATATGCTCCTCCGTACGGGACTCACTTTGACTGGCGCTGTGAAGCCCGAGGTGAAGGAGCTCAGGGACTGAGCGGTTGCAACTTCCTCTGAAGCTGAGCCGTAACCAGATGTGAAAGTACTCAGTGATTCAGTCACTGATAGAACATCAGTGCTCTTGTTGGCGGTTGGAGCTAAGGTTGCTTCGCTATCTGCGTAGCCAGACGTGAACGCGCTCATAGAGGCAGTAACATCGAGGCTCTGGCGAACTGTCGACGCAGGACTCGCGGTCTGAAGCGCAATCTTGAAGCCGTCAGTGAACTCACTCAGTGACGCATCTACACCGACTCGTGAGAGATTAACTTGGTTATCCTTGATCAGACTCGGTGCACTCTTTCGCTGGGGCCCAGATACCTTGTACCCATCACTGAAAGAACTCAATGACTGATCGACAGCAAGCTTACTTGTGGCGTCGGTCGAGGACTCGGTAACGACTGCGAATCCGTTCGTGAACGTACTCATAGACTGATCGACATGGAGATCAACACTGGTCCTCATAGTTCGTCGGGATGTGGGTGACTCATGAGATTTCGTTCTCGTAGAAATCGGAAGATCGATAGACTCGAACATCTCAGGAGGAATTCCTTCAAGCAGATTCTCTGCTGTCGCCTTTGGCGCTTGCTCTGGTGGGATGCTGGTCGTGGGTGCCTTTTCGGCTTTATTATCACTAGTTTTAACTGACATTGACTCATCGTCCGCTGTGCTAGACGTGGGCGAGAGCATCTGGCGATCTTTCTGAGGTTTGAGTAGCCCCAGTTTGACCAGACGGTCATTCATATCAGTCACGGCTTTGGCAGTCTCAACTTGTTTCTTCCTCTTTTCAAGTTGTTCTCGCTCTATTGCCAAAGACGTACCCGTAGCTAGGGATGACTGGGATACGTCCATGTTTGCAATGGACAGATCAAGCAATCCATCCGGGGTGTCACTCTCAGTTTGAGCAGTGTTTGGCCGATCAATGATATTCTCGAGCGACCCCGCACCTCGTTCGGACCACTTTGACTTCTGCTTATCTGACTGTTTCTCAGGACTTGTTTTGGCTGGTGCACCGACTTTAGAGACCTGGAAGGTCTTGGCCCAATCTGGAGTCTTCGTGCGATCGATTTGGAGATCTCCTTGAACATATCCTTCGGTGTCGCCCAACATTGAATCAAAGGTCTTCTTGGCGGACTCACGCGTTCGCATCCATTCCTCCATTGGTACGTTCGCCAGAGGTCCTGGTGCAGCTTTAGCCTTCGCCTTCCAACCGCGTGGAACACTGTTCTTTGAGTCGGCAGCTGGGACGTCTCCTTCCAATTTTGCATCTTCTTGCCTGCTCGACCCTTGGTTCTTCTTACTGGCAACTACTGGATGCGGAATTTTGTTGGACATGACGGCTTTTTTGGCTTGGGCAATGGGCGGAGCAGGTGGTGGCATCAACTGCGAGGCAGGTGGAACCTCCTGGTGCTCACTTCGCTGTGGCGGCGGTCCCGCTGGAGGTGCTGGTGGGGGTGTGGTGATCGAGTCTAGCACTTTTGGAAGCCGTGCCTTGATGGCAGCCTGCAGCTCTTCTGCTATTCGCCAGACAAAGATACACCCATCGCTGCTGGCTGACACGAGCCTACGGCAGTCAGGCGTGAACGTAATTCCCGTGATTGCTTCGCCGTGTCCCGTTCCATCGGCTAACGTTTCCCCGGATTGCAGATCAATGACGTGGATGGTCTTGTCTGCAACCGACCCGCTCATGGCCACACAGAAGTTTGCCGGGCATATGTCGATTCGATGCTGCTCGCCGACATGCAGCGTCCGCACGTGCTTGCCCGTACTCACACTCAGCACGTCCAATCGATTATTGCTCGCGGCCAACAAATATTCGTCGTCGGATGTAAGCGCAATGTCGAAGACCTTGCCGCCAGAGAACGGAACGGAGTTGTACCGGGTAACTACGCCGTCAGTTGAAACTTCAGAGAAAACAACATTTTTGTCGGCCCCGCAGCTGATTAGCTTCTTCCCATCGGATGTGAATTGGATCGAGGTGACCGCTCCTGAGTGATTCTCTAACTTCAACGCCGATGCGAAATCTCGCGAACTGTCGTGGATGTGAACAAGGCGGTCTCGACCACCTGCCGCAATGAGCAACTTTGACCCAACGGAGGATGATATCTGGCCAAAAGCTACACAATGGATCTCAGAACTGTAGGCTCCAATCTCCGTTGACACAGTCTCGGCGAGCGGTAGGGATCGAAGTATGACGTTTCCATGCTTGTCTCCCGCAGCAAAGGCACTAAGATTCGGGTGGAGAGCAACACCGCGAAGCCCATTCACCGGTCCAAGATCTTCGGTGGGCGTGTGAACATCCGACAGGTCGTCGCATGAACAGGTCCCACCGAGCACAACCGCTTCGCGATCTCCGAAAACACTTCGATCATCGTGATAAATGATCTCTAACATCTCTTGGCTGTATGGATTTTTCCAGGGTTCGCTCTCGTGATAGTCTAGCACTTCACCAGGATTGTCGGCAGTGAATCGACTAGTTTTCGTTGGTTTGTGCATATCGAGATGCCAAAAACGGATCGTGTTGTCGTCACTACACGTGATGAAGGCTCCGTGTGGGATGACTGCATCGGATTTCGCGTTACGAGCCTGGTGGGATCCGTTACCACTGTACACGAGCATTCCCTTCGCATTGACACCTCTTAGACGACCAGCAATTTTCAAGTCTCGAATACCACCGCTATGGAAGAGAAACGACCGGTCAATATTGGGGCTTTGCGGGTCGGCGATGTCGTAAATGAACAAACTGCGATCGCTGTATAGTGTGACTAAGTGGGATCCCGTTAATCGAAGGCCGATGGTGGCTGGAAACCTATGCGGAGGCTCTGGTAACAGTCCTTGGGGATCTACGGCCGGTTCAAAAGGCTCGTGAGCCTTGCCGAAAGCCGGTGGAAACGGCAACGTGGCCTTATACTCAAGTGTAGATGGATCAAACAGCCGCACGACGGAGCTAGAGCCTCCTACAGCAATGTAAGCTTCTGACACAGAGAGCGCATTGCCGTGGTTGGTTTCCAGAGATACGAGCCGTTCCATCACGCAGGACACCCCAAAGGAGCACAGCGTTCCGTCAGCGGTTATGGCAAAGGTCTTGAGTTTGTTGGGACCGTAGCCGCACCCGACGCTCGTAAACGTCACGTCTTCTTTTGTCGCCATGATCGCCGAACGTCCTTGAATTTCTTGCAGATTGTTCACTTCGTAGCCCGTCGAGAGGAAATTGTTGTCAGCATCGAGGAACCAGTACTACTCAACCCAGACAGCCACAAGTATAAGGTGAGAAAGAATTATACAACGTCAGCAGGACTTCCTCTGCGCCTCACCTTGAAATGCTTCTCACCGACGGTCACGAAGAAGTTGCCTTCGTGGCAGTACTCCATGGCCAGCACTTTCTCCTGCACAATCGCGACGCCGACGGCTTTGCCTCTCATCATACCCGTCGCCGCGTCACGCGACAGATCCCACGCATACAGGTGCTGGTCGTGGACGAGTCCGGCCGAGAGCAGGTACGTCCCGTCGCGACTGAACGCCATGCACGCGACGCCGTACTTGTGCAGCTGCAGCTCGGCGCAGAGCATGCCGTCGGCGCCGTCCCAGATCGTGATGGCCGGCAGGTGGCCTTTCTCACCGATCGCGAGATACTGGCCGCTAGGCGAGAAGCAAAGGCACGCGACGGCCTTTTCGACGCGGTAGTAGCGCACCTGCTTGTTGCGGCGCAAGTTGTAGATGACGACGATGCAGCCGGCGGCGTACGCGATCTCGCCAGTCGCAGGGTTCACCGCGAGCATGGCGTTGCTGAGCGACGTGACGCCGAGCACGCGCTCGAGCGTGAGCCGCGTGCGTGGCGGCGAGCTCATGGTGCGGTGGTTGCCCTTTGGTGCTTCCTCAACGCCAGTTGAAGTGGGGTTGCACCTGCCTACGGAACCCTGTGTTGTTCGATAGGTCTATTTCAGCCAATGGTGTACTTCTATTTTTATAGCCAATCAATGTGTGTTTGATAAGAACAAAGATGACAGCATATTGGCCAATGATCATCATGTAGACAGACAGTGCGGGGTCGATATAGCGAGGTCACGGAGAAGAAGAGGAGTTCGTATAGCGAGGGTAGTGTATGTCTCAACTGTAGCTTCTCACGAGACTCGCTCAAAAACCGTTGTCATCAGCTCGCGATGCGCCTGACGATCCGGGGCGACGACGGCTACGCCGCCGGTAAAGATAAACTGCCACGGCGCGACTCGGCCACGGCCGCCATGCTGCCACTCTATCACCGCACCATGCGCTTCCTCTCGGATCCGTACAAGCGCATGAAAAAAGGCGCGCTGCTCGCTTCTATCTCTGCGCTTGTGTTGCTCTATATCGTCATGGTGAGCTTCGCCGGGCGCGAGGGAACGGTCCCCGGCCACGACGTTGTGATCCACAACCGGCCGGGCTTCCAGGCACCGCCAGTGTCACGGGAGCCTGTGCTGCCCCTGGACGGGAACACGATCGGTGGAGGTGACAAGGAACGACAAGGGTTGCGGCGAGATGGCGATGAACACGAAGACAACGCCGATCCAGGCGAGCCTCCGCAGCCGATCATCGCCGCGCAACCGCCGAAGGACGTCGAGAAAGAAGTGCCCAAGAAGGATGACGAGGCTGGAGGAGAAACCAAGAAAGTGCCTGCGACGCCGGCATCGCAGCTACCGTACTTCGTGCGCTTGGTCCTGCCGCTGCTCGCGGGCTTCTGTTTTGGGTTTCTGGGATCCGTGCCAGTTGCTGGACCGACGTCCGCGATGGTCCTCAAGCTGGGTATTCAAGGCAAGTACCAGACTGCGTTGACAATCGCTGTAGGCGGTGCGATGTCCGAGGCGGTATGTTTTTGGCCATGCGATGCACGTGCTAGAGACAGTTTTGTTTGACTTTGCTGCTGGTTTCAGACCTATGCAGGTGTCGCGTTCTGGGGCTTTGGAAGCTTTCTCGCTGGAGCAAAGTGGCTTTTGCCAGTGTCAAAGTTCGTCGACCCGCACCTATTTCACCATAAATACTGTCGTACTAACTCCTTGTTCTATTGCTAACCAACAGAGTTTTAGGGGCTGTCATGTTCACTATCGTGGGCTTGATATTCTTGAAATCCGAGGTCAAGTCACCTCTCGACGTAGATCCCTCCTCCGCGCCGCACAAAGGAATGCGAACGCGTTCACAACGGGAGGAGGTTCTGCGGAACATTCTCATGGGACTGACAATGTCGGGCATCAATCCGTCATTGCTCGCCACGTATACGGGCGCAATCACATCAGGTTTGTTGTGATCAAACACGCGACGAGGAAATTGTTTGTTACTGATCTTTTATTGGTAGTCTATGGAACCGGCCTCCTTGACTTTACGCTCTTCCTTGCATTCGTGTTTGGTCTCGGCGTGTGCTGTGGAGTGTCAACATGGTTCTTCATTCTCATTTCCTTGCTGCAGAAGTACAAGCAGGTTGGTCACTTTGTATAGCAAACTATTTCTTGTAATATCTTGACTAACATGCACGTTACCTGGCTCTAACAGAAACTCAAGAAGCAAACCATTGGCTACATTATGCGTGGGATGGGGTGCTTCCTACTGACGCTTGGTGTGCTGTGCGCAAAATCTTCGATTGAGTATTTCATGTGGGGAGAAGCAGATTCCTAGGCATGAGCGGATCGGAACGAGTAGATTAATTCATATTAGAGTCCACACAGTCGGCTGAGCGTAAATTATATCGAAAACAGACCAAATTTGCTTTGTCTGAGTATCTGTCTACACTCTGTATTGAAGTCGAAGCCTGCTCAGACCAGTCGCTTCAACTTTCTTGTCGCTCAGATTCTCTAGCAGACCCCGCAACTTTTCTTTTTGGTTGTTATCGAGAAAGTCAATGGTCAGCGCAAAGCGACTGGTCTTCGTAAACGTCTCGAGAACGTTGTAAGCAAAAGCCGCGTCATCTTCATCCTTCAAATCCTCAGAAGAGTTTTTCAGCCTCTCCACGATGACGGACACGATTTCTGCTAGCAAGTCAGCGTCAATGCCTGCCCTGAAGAGTTCGCCCATGCGGTGTGACGTCGTAACCTTCAGGTATCTGAGTCAACGACGTTTGAGTATTTGACCCCGAGAGCCTAACATTGCGCTCTCTCACCTGTACTTCTCTTCATCGGACGTCAGCGATCGCCTCCACTGTCGAGCAAACTCGACCGCCGTCTTTGGCGGCTGGTTGACGGCTTCCGGTGAGAGCTGCAGATTGCTGCCGTAGCTCTTCCGGCTCTTTGGCTTGTATGTCAGGTTAGTCGAACGCCCGCTATTGGAGAAGTTGCGCAGCTCTTTCTGACTCATCGGTTTGAGGTCCGCACATGCAACGAGGTTCTACGATATCCATTACATTAGTCTCACATGCTGCATCGCGCACAATACTGACGGTTGCTTGAGACCTTGAACTCGTCGTAGCTAGCTGCCGTGTGGATCGCTCGCTTTTTCATCGAGTCCGTGAGCCGATACTTGCGGTCGTCCTCGAGGGCCTGCGCCAGCTCTCGCTGCAACGCCGCCGTGTCAAAGCTTCCATGCTCGATGGAGGTCAGTGGCTGCTGTTGTGGCTCGCGCGTAGGTTGCGTCATCATGCTGCTTGATGGTCTGGCAATTGTGTGGCCTTTCAAGATCTATAAACCTAGTTGCTGTGGGTTTTACATTGCATAACCTCGCTTCGAAACGACACGTAACCCGGTCTGGATGGCAAGAGATGGCTACACATCGTCTGACCCGTATTTATAGGGAAAGTCGACTGGTTCTTGGCGGGCCACATGGATGCGGCAGAGGCCGATCGAGCGCGTCGAGCTGCTACTGTTACCTCACTATCGCTCCAAAAGAATCAGCCATGGACCGCGGACGTAAGGCGCTGCCGACGCTCAACAAGCACACCGACTCGGCCTACTACCAGAAATGCCAGGACATCCACCGCCAAAAGCTCCATACGATCAAGAGCTCAATTGATAACAGCGAGCCGCACCGCCCGCAGCACCTGCGCAAGAACCTCAAGCGCGAGCAGATGAAAGAGGAGCGGTACGCCGAGATCGAGCGTGAGAACCGCATCCTGCTCGAGAAGATGTCCCACATCATGCAGAACGAGACGCTTGACAATAAGAATCAGTCAGTCGCGTACAGTCACAGTCTCAACAAAGAGTACCGCAAGCGAGAACTGCAGAAGATTACGGCTGAGAATCAATCGATCTTGCGACGCATCCAGATGCGGGAGCCTACGTACGATCACTTGCAATGGGCTGAGGAGGCCAAGAAGAACGACAAGTATGCAGTGAATATTCGCGAGTACCCACCGGAGCGCCAAGGCTCGAGTGGAAACCTCGGAACATTGTCGCACTACTCGTCCGGCGCTGGCGGCAGTGCAGGCTACTACTAACGCTCGCACGTATCAGGATCGCAGCTCATTTGCAATAATATTAACAGCTTGCATTGTCCAAAATTGAGCAAACGCACTCGAGGATCGGGGTGAGCTGGCATGTTGCTTTGCTCTCCCCAAAAAGACCGAGTACTTTGTTTTCCCACTGACCCAGAGATTCGTACTCGCTCTCCAAGTCGGTGAGTTTTCCACGCGTTTCGCTGAGAAATCGCTGGAGCACGTCGTGAGCAGCGATGTCCCTATCCTCCGGTGGACTCGTTCGCTCTACGAAACCCTGCACTGGGCGAATCCCTGTTATTAGTCGATTGACTCGGAGCTGAACCTCAAGCAGTTCGATTTCAGACGCCTTTTGCAAGTCCTCGTGGAAAGTGTGTAGCTTCTCGTCTATCCGAGGCAAAAACTCCATTCGAAATTTGGACGCATCGACGGTGAGTGTTTGAAGCGACTTGGCGTTAGCCTTCTCGAAGAACTGAAATCCATATACGAGGGTTAGAAGAACACAAGACATTGTTGAGAGCAGGTAACTCACGTCTGAGAGAGCTTGAACGAATGAGTAATTCTCCACCAAATCTCTACATGCGCGCTTGATGACTTGGATCCGAGAGTAGGCGATTCGATAGCTTCGAGCAAATTGAAGCTTGTACAGGAAACATTCAATTCGCTGTGTGACTTCGGGAATCTGCAGTAGCTGATAGAAGAAGCGATCAGCCGGACCCAAACTCTTCAAAGCCCCTCCATAAGACCTCAATGAGGCAGCTTCCTCGTTTGTTGGGAAGAACCGTTGCAAACAGAGGAGTAGCTCTGCGTTCACGACTTTTTCATTCAGAGTTGATACGGCTTGAATAATTTGCTCGTTGCGGTCATTGATCTTGAAACTTGCTAGAGCCATCGCGAGATTGTTTGCCCGTTTCAAATCAATGATTTGCACGTTCTTTGATTTTCCACGAGGAGAAGAAGCACGGGGTGACTGGATTGGTAGCGATGGATAAGCACCCCGAGAGAAGAGCGAGAATGACTAATCATATCCTTACCTTCCCAAAAGCGTCGTCGGTGGTTTCAGGTTCTCTGCCGTTTGCTGTTTTGCGTGGGCTGCATGAGCGAGGAGAAGGAATGTAGACTGGCCGATCTGTCCCAACATATAGTGTCACAATTATCGCATGCAAGAGGGCACGAGTTCGACAGCAGTCGCACCGTCTTGTCGTTGAGGACTGGAGACATCGACTGAAAGCGACAATCCGGTCCTAGCCGCGTATTTTGATCCCGGGGAGCTACTAGGTGGAAGCGACAAAGTCTTTGCGTCATCTCTGCTCGGGGTTGCTTCACTCACTTCGTGTGCCGGAGCTAAGGCAATTGAATGCCCATCTTTCATTAAAATCGCTTGACTTGGTGCATTCACGTTGGGGGTGGAGATCGGTCTTTTCCCGGTACCGATTTCTGTCGGCATCTGCTTTGACAGATCCTCAGACGAGAGATAGTTTTCAGCAGCTGAATCTGACGGCACGGGAAGTGGAAGTGGATGAGTCACAGCTTCGAATGGATTTTCCCATCGTGACTCTCCCGTACTTCGATTTACGTAGTACGGGTATCCTTCGTCTGAATAGTAAGTGTCCCAAATGCATGGAATTGAAGATTTTGTTGAAGTGCTAGGATTCGAAGCCAATTCAGTTCGTCGTTGGTAGACTTCTCGCCAGTGCTCGTTTTGCTGAGTGCTCGTTACATAATTGCTATTCGCTCGCCAATCATGGTTGTGAATGTATTGGTGGTGGCTCTGCGGCTGACAACCATCCTCGTACACGTGATTTCCGTGTGGAAGATTAGCTGGAGCACGCATTGCGCTCATGCTTCGTCCTCGCGCAAGATATCGGTGATCTTCGTAGCTGGGCTCCGGCGCGTACGCATCGTACAGGCAATGTGCCATGATATCTCGATGTCCGTACCTGGGATGAGAGAATCCGCGACTCCGGGAATGTTCCCGCTCGAACCGCTCGGTGACAGCTAATCGAGGAGGGATGTAAGCCCGATCAAGAGGGTACGGACCATAAATGTTATCTCCAGCTGAATGAAACTGAAGTGGTGGGATAGGAGAGGACCGATACATCAACAAGCGCTCTCTGTGGGATGCTAAAACCTCACGAACCCGAGCGCTCGGTGAGATCGTTTGGTTTCGAATCATCGGTGGTGCACAATGTGACGAATGCGGCACAAAGTAATCTGTGCCACCATTGGAAGCCACTTGGAAATCACAAATCTCATCACGTTCGATAGGACCACGCCGAATAGGACTGTTGCTTGGGTCCACGTAAGTCTCAGGATCATCGTCGATAAAATCTTCTTCACTTTCCTCCATTCCATCGGTCGCTTCATCCTTCTGGCGCGTCAGAAGTAATGATGACGCTATCTCGTTTCGAGCAGCTAGATGAGTTGTCTCGACTGAGTTAGTGTGAACATATTTTGCTATCAGGCGCTCGCATTTCGTATGATGCTCCCTTCGAGCCAAGTCCAGCGCAGTTTCGCCGTGAATATTGGTTGACTGGATGTCTGCTGCACTCTCCAAGAAGAGTTTAACGATACTATCTTCACCAGCTAATGCTGCATAATGAAGTGCAGTGTCCCCGTCGTGGTCACCTGCATTCAGAACCGAATCTCCGCCTACGTCAAGCAGGTAAGCGACACAGTCCAGGCTACCACTCACCGCTGCACAATGCAGTGGGGTGCGCCCAAACTCTTCAACTACGCAGATGTCTGCACCATGGTGTAGAAGTAGCTGCATGCATGCCAGGTCGCCTTTCCTCGCAGCAACATGAAGCGGGGCGTTATTGCTCGAGTCGATATGGTTAACAATTACGGAGTCCATGTCACTCTTTGCAGCCGTCAAAAGGATCAAGCGAATGCACTCTGAGTGACCAGCATTCACGGCAACCTGCAACGCGGTTTCTCCAAACTCGGGATGAGGATCATTCTTGGCTCGCCAATGTAAGCATAGCTCAACCAACTTCGTATTGCCGAGCCGACATGCCAGCATCAGTAACGTATCCCCTGTGCCAGTTTCCAGCAAATCAATTGGACAGCCTTCGTGTAGACATGTCGAGATTGAATCAATTTCGCCCTGTCGAGCGAAATCAAAGACGTATGATCTCCACTGCAGCAGTTGATGCTTCTTCGCCGTAGTAGAACTGGCATCCAACGCATCTCGAGGTACAAGCGCTGAATGTCCAAAATCCTCAATTGTTCGAACTGAGGAAGTGACCACCGATGGGTCACGAACCCCAAATACAAGTTGACGGAGACCGTAGACCCATACCATGGCTTCATCTTTGCTTGCCGCAACAAGATCCAACGTTCTCGTTTTCGAGACAACAGAAAAACACCGGTCTTGCTCTTTTGCAACCGAACCGGGCTCATTTTGTAGCAGCCGCTCAAAGGCCTTCGTTCGAGCACCTTCCCGAATCTCCGTGATATGACTGACATCAAGGCGCCGACTTTTCTCGGTTGTGTCGATAGGGTCACACCAAGTGATGAACACGTCATTTGCTTGTTTGCCATAAGAAACTGCAATCCACTGGCGCTTGGATGACATTGATCCAATCAATGCGTGAGCATGATATGGTATCTTGAACATCAACGCTCCATTGCGTAGAACTGGTGGGATCTCGACGCGACTGGTCATCGATTTCGCAATCGCAAACAGAGCATTGGTTGATTGTACATTACTGGGTTCCATGACTCGCAACTGCAGATGAACCTGGCCAGCAGCCTCCTTTGACCCATCGTTTCCTGTTCGGTAAATGATAAAATGCTGATCGTAGAGTTCGTCGGTGACACTTACTAGTGAAACCATCGCTTCACCGACAAGAAGTTTACTGTGCGTCCTTACAGCGATGTGCAATTGTTGTCGGGCCTTCGATTGTAGTCCTGTCGTGAATTGTTGATTCCATTGGGCCTCTGATCCTCCTTTCTTGTGGACAGCAGTCCGCAAATATGACAAATGAGCTGCTCCACTTGATATCTGCTCTGTTGACTCGCACACTCGCAATTCAAGCAACGTTGATTGCGTACCGAACTTCTCTACCTTCGCGAGTCCAGTTGCACCCAATGCGTGAATGATGAGCAGCAAGCGCTCGTTCGAATCCGTGGGCTCTTCAACAATGGGGAGACTGAGTAGAACTGGTGGGCTGGATCCTGCAATCGTGCTTGATGCAATTGCTGACCCGCGCTTTCCTCGGCCAGATCGATTAATAACGGGGTTGAGCGTAGCAAAACCCGAGTCTGAGTCGCTTTCGGTCGAGTGGATAACCACCTGAGGGCCTACATCGTGGTCCCCAGTCGCGACTTCGTTCGATAATCCTTCGTCTCGGCGTCGATTTTGGTCTCCATAATGTACATTGCGCTGTGGCTGCTGCGAAGTCTGGTCAATCGCCACTTGAATCGACTCGTCTTCTTCTAGAACGATCTCCACGTTTGCGCTCGTGTTCTCCGTCCTCCGGTGAACTTGCCCTTCCTCCTCTTTCATGAACGCAGCACTCGCATTCTTCAACTGTCGTACGTTGGCAGGCAGCACGGCGTGATTAGTTGTGTCGCTTGGCGTGTACTTGCTTTTCACAGATGATGATGCATCTCGCAGCCGTGACAAGAAACCCCGTTTCTCCTTATAAATCGACTTAGTCACGACCCCGACCCCAGCATCCAGCGCGATATCGTCAAAATCATCATCGTCCTCGCGCTGTACATCTCGCTTTGGCCTCTCTTCGCCGGCTCGTCCACTGTCAATCGTGTCCGTAGATGCCGTCCGGGACTCGCGTGGCGACCCCGTCGTCGTGTCATCGAGCATGTGCTTCTTCACTGTCGGGAACGCCCGAAGTTTCTCGCTCTTGTCACGTGTTGACGCCGGCGATCCGGGCGGCGTACCCAGCGCAGGCTCTAGGGAACGGCTGTCCATCGGCGAAGATGCCGGTAACATCAACGCCACCCCCGTGGACGCGTCGAGAAACCGCCACTAATAGACGTCGGCAATCTCAGCATATTGGTGGGTCCCAAAAATACGGCAACGGAAACTTGGTCACTACGAGTATTAAGTCACTCTCGTGAGAATTGTGCTGCATGAGGTACAATTTGATGCTAGAAGATCGCTAGGAAGACGCTGGTTGGTTGCTCATGGGAATGCACAGCAAATATAATGAGATGGTTTTACGAATTTACCGCCCGCCCCGTAAGGAGAGAGGAGGAACGCGTAGCCTCATGAAACCTGGTCTATCGAACTGCGAGAGACGAGTCCCCCGCCTATTCAACCGTCTTGTGGAGACCAACACAGCCCAGCACCGATGCAACGAAAGCACACGAGCCATTCAGTGTCGCTACCTCACGACACGCTCGCGTGGACGCGCTTAAGCATCCGACGACGGCTTGGCGTTAGGGTCGACGAGACGCTTGAACTCATCGTACAGTACAAGCACGATAGCACCACCCGTACCACGGATGATGTTCGAGCCGGCACCCTTGAAGAAGGCACCGCCGCCCTCGTTCTTGACGATCTTGGTGAAGCAGTCGAAGGTCGAGGTGTAGAGGATGTCCTTACGGCCAGCCTGCATCATCATGCGACGCCGGACCGTGTCGAACGGGTACGAGACAATACCAGCAACCGTGGTCACAACCTGGGCCACCAGCCACTTCTGCCACACCGGAGCCGTCTTAGGGTCCTTGAGCATGACATCACGGAGCGTATCGTAACCACCGAAGAAAGCGGCACGGTACACGATGATACCACCGACCGAGACACCGAAGCCCTGGTAGAGACCCTTGGCGCCATCGGTCTTGTAGATGGTGGAGATACAGTTGCCGAGACCGGTGTACAGACGCGACTTGCCCTTGCCGACATCGGCGGCAAGACGGGTACGGGCGAAGTCGAGCGGGTACACGAAGAGGAGCGACGTCGCACCAGCGGCACCACCCGAGGCAAGGTTGCCCATGAAGAAGCGCCAGAACTGGTCCTTCTTCACGCCGCCGAGGAAGATCTGCTTGTACTTGTCCTTGAAGGCGAAGTTGAGCGCCTGCGTCGGGAAGTAACGGATCACGTTGGCGAGGTTACCACGCCAGAACGAGCCGACGCCCTGCTCGCGCGACACACGCGTGAAGCAGTCGATAATGCCCTTGTACTGGTCCTCCGGCTTGATCTGGGTCGAGGCGGCCTGGACCTGGAGAAGGAGCTTGACACGCTCGATCGGGGCGACGGCCGTCTTCGAGATGGCACCCGACACACCGCCGGCGGCCAAATCGATAAGGAACGAGACAGCAGGGCTCTGCTTCTCCGAGGTAGCGAGCGGCTTGTAGGCAGCGACGGCGCTCATGGTGATTAGAGTTTCTTCGGCGGCTTGGGCGACGTGAAGGAAAATCCGTAATGCCGAGATCGAGCGGTGCAGGGGAGCCACACAGCAACGGCCGGCCGCGTCAGGGGGTTTTATTCTTCACCACCCGCCGCCCGCGCAGATTTGACGGACGACGTGATCGCATTTTCCACCAATCAACTGGTGTTAAAGGTAGATAATTTGTGCAGATTGGTGGAAAAGGAAGGTAGTTTTCATGCCGGGGTGGTTTCAAACGACTGGCTGGCTGAGCCTCGGGCCGAAACCTGAGGCTGAGAATTTGAGCACCCTTGGTGACTTGGCGTTTGTATGCAGTTGCGAAAGGGGTCCTGCCAAAGGACCGGGAGACCAAGACAGCTGGTCCAAATAGGAGGGAGAATCCCAGTCGTTTCAGAGAGGCAGGATACCTACAGGGTGTGTGAAAAATGCTGCCACGTGGTCACAAAATGCCTCCCAATCCACGCCGTCTAAAGTTAGACCAGCGCATCTTAAAATAGGGACCTGCCAGAAGAGCGTCATACATTGCAGGACGCGGTGGGCTGTGACCTGCAGTTCGAGGGGCCATGATGATGACGGTCCCAAGTACGTGGCATGCGGTTGTCGGAGCTGCGACAGCCAGAGGAAGATGGTGCTTGGCTGCAAACGTTGACGGGCTCCATGGTTGGTTTATGTGCACACTTCGCCAGACTCCTTTGCACGTTTTACGAAACGACGACCGTCGAATCTGGACCGCATCCGTTCGTAGAGATCTAGTTAGACATATTTTGTAGTGTTTGCATAAAGTGATACCATCATTTATAGTTTATAAAGGTTGTATAACAGATCAAACAGGCAACACGCTAATACTTTTGGGACATGACGCAGGGCGAGTCATTCTTAACGGGGCGAATTGATTGGCTGGAGGCAGACTGGCGATGTATCCATCTACTGAGTCAGAATCCAGCCATCATCAGCCCAGGAGATCCAATCCATGGATGGAGGAGAACTGCGTCCTGGCCCCACATTTCCTCCTTCGAAGCTGACCCAACAAGACCATAACCACCATGCTCTATGTCTCCATCAGCATCCGCGCCCTCCGACGATGCGAAGGCAGGCGGTCGAGCTCTGGATCGCCAAGAGGCTGACTGTCGTCGTCCACACAAGAGCCAAGGCTGCAACAAGCAACGCGATGGCTCCTGCGACGCGACTCGATGAGCCATGGTACTTGAGCTCTTGGGCCTCCAGTTTCTGGTTGGGGAGAAGCGGCAGCGTGAAGAGGCCAACGATTTGCATCGCTGTCGCGATGATCAGGCAAGTTGCCACTTGCCAGCGGACGTAACTGGAATCGCTCGCAATGTCGTCGTCTGACACGTCGAACTGGCCGTCAACCCAGTTCGTCACAGTGCCCGCAAACGGTGCCGCTAAATTGTGCACGGTCGTGAGCAAACTGTAGGTCGCACCTTCGAAGCCGTGCTCAGCAATCTCGACAGTGGCGAAGCCGGTGATCACGTAGCGCATGCCATCGGGAATCACTGTGAGTTGTGGACCACCCAGGAAGAACCACTGGTTGCGCACGACGTCGAATGTCACGATCATGGCGATCACGAAGTTGATCACGATTGTTGCGACGGAGCAAGTGAACATTAGCCATCGCCAGCTCGTGTCGAGGAAGTACAGCTTCACGAGCACACTTGCGGTGATGAATAGAAACGTTGAGAAGCACGATGCAACACTGCTGCTGAAAGGACCAACGCTGATCCAAGTCTCCTTGACTGCGCTGTATCCGGAGAAACCGAACCTGCTGAAGAAAGTGTTGAGGAAGTGGAACGCCATCAACTGCCAGATAGCGCGTTGCTTCACGATTCTCCACATCTCTTGAAATGGGTGTTGGTCCAGTTCCGTTTGATACGCCTCTTCGACGAGGTAGAAAATCGCCCCCAAGATGCCGATGATACTGAAGTTTGCACAGCCGAAGAAGACTGTCTCGTATGGCAACGACCAATCGAACGTGCCACCATACTCACTCCCGTTGAGTCCCAACGCGGCCACGAGCACCCCAAAGAAGTTCCCCGCAAAGCGAACCATGTATATCGTTGATTGCGCATTGCCACGGACGTCAATATGCTCGTGCTGTGCGAGTTCTACCATAATCCCGTCGCATGCGACGTCGACTATCACGTACCCAAGGCAGACAAGCATCATTTCGATCAGGAACCGAGTCCCTGTCTTTGAAGCCTGCGCATTTTGCACAATGCGCTGTGACTCAATGTTTGTGCGTTGAATCTCGCCTGGCGTATAGTACGGCTCGACTCTTGGGCTGTACGCGAGTAGTATCAAGGCCACAAAGCAGAGGAGCCAACCAGCCAGGATGTACGCTTTGCGCCGGTAACCAAGCACCGGGTAATGATCTGTTAATATACCGAAAAACGTCTTGTAAGACCACGGAAGCTCGACGATGGATCCTGCTGCGTTTAGCTGGTAACTCGCCATGTTCAAATACAGCTTGAAAAACGGGTACACCATAGCTGGCAGTAATCCATTGAGAAACCCTATGCACGCGTAGTTGACCAAAAGGCCAACATGCGATCGCTCGAACAGATTGACGACTCCTTTCTTGGATGGCAGCAAGTCCGACGATTTTCTCGCCAGGATCTTGCGCATAGCGTCTTGTTCGGCGGGCGTGAGTCCAGGCGGGAAAGCCGGGTCAACAGGGTGGATCGCTGCCCCATGCGACTCAGAGACAACCGCTGGATGGCACGATCCGTCGTCGATGGGGTCTGTGCCTGACGAGTAAGAAGTTGGTCTGGTAGTCGCCTTTTTGAGCAGCGACTTTCGTGGCGAGCGACCCATCGATTCAAGCTCTCCTACCGTCCACCAGGCAAGTCAAGTAGGACCGCCACCTGCAATGCGGTCGGCTTCGGCGCAGGGGAGGGCCTCTCCTCTGTTCAAGGGCGCGTCGCGCAATCGGCGTCACCCTCATCAGAGCTGCTCACTGTGACTCTTGGCGGGTGGATACAGAATCGACCATCACTCTGCAGTCCTCTATCCGAGTCTACCTCCTCCCAGCCGTCTACTAAAAAGGCATGGTTACACTCTTTGTCCTTCTATTAAGAATGGTTACGAGGTATGTACTGCAAGAGACTGAACAATACTTCGCCTGGAAACATGGGATTTGCTTCAAGGCTGAGCTAGAGAGATTGGACCTGGAAGGCCATGCTGCACTCGCTGTACATCATCAACAAGTCCGGTGGTCTCGTCTACCAGCAGGACCTGAGCGCCTTCGCGCCCCGTCTCAGCTCCAACGACCACCTGCGTCTCGGCTCGACGTTCCAGGCGATGCACGCCATCGCCGTGCTGGTACGCTCCTTCTTCGCTCCGTCGTTTTCCCTTTGCTCACTCGACATTGCAGGCCGCGCCGGTCGCGTCCAGCGGCATCGAAAGCCTTGAGACCGACACATTCCGCTTGCAGTGCTTCCAGACGCCCACAGGCATCAAATTTTTCATCACGGCGGCGCTCGGCACGCCGGATCTCGACAACGTACTACGCACGATCTACGAGCTCTACGTCGACTACGTGCTCAAGGTAGGCGCATTTCTGCCGTGGGAATATCCACACAACGATAGGTCTAAGTGATTACCTTGGTGCACTAGAACCCGTTCTACGAGCTCGAGATGCCGATCCGCTGCGCGCTGTTCAACACGGGGCTCAAGGCGTTCGTGGACAAGTTCAACGCTGACAGCAGCCGCCGCCGGCCCACAGGTAGCGAGGCGTACTAACGAGTGAATGAACTTGTGGATTTGCCAAACTACTCCAGCGCCGGCGGCTCGTCGAGATCCAGCACGAGCGCGCCGTCGCCGCAGAACTTGTTGTCTTTCCAGTTGCCTTCATAGAATGTGCCGACCGGAAACGAGTACTTGCCGACACCGTGGCATTTGTCGTCGTGCCATTCGCCTTCGTACTGCGCACCGTTCGCATACCGACAGATTCCGCGTCCGCAGCGCACGCCGCCGACCCATTTGCCATGGTACTGGTCGCGCGTTCGAGCGTACGAGCAAGTGCCGAAGCCGTTGCGCTTGCCGTTTTTCCAGTCGCCCGTGTACGTCGTTCCGTCAAATAGTGTCGAGACTCCATGGCCGCTGCGCTTACCGTGTAGCCATCCACCAAAGTATGTTTCACGCACGTGTTGACTCTCCCCCTCTCCGTTCGGCACGCCATCCACAATACCACCAGTGTAAGTGCAGGCTCCGTTGCCGTCGTCATAGTTCTCCAGACGGCACTTCGTTGGTTGTAGCTCGCAATTGGACCAGACGCCTTGAAGCTTCGAGCCATCTGAGAACGCTACAGTTCCTGTTCCTGACCTCTCGTTGTGCTCCCACTGGCCTTCAAACTGTTGCTCCGTTCGACTTCTCGAGCTATTCGTCTTCATTTCCAGGATCCCGAAGCCGTGGCGTTGGTCGTTGTTCCACTGACCAGAGTATACATCTCCGTTGGAGTAAGTCATCACACCTTGCCCGGAACGAGCATCGTCACGCCATTCGCCTTCGTACATGCCACCGTCCCCGTGGTAGGCACAACGACCTTGCCCTTGGCGAATCAGTCCAAGGGGATCCATTTCACCCGTGTATTCGTCACCATTCTCGAAGACCTTTGTGCGAGTCGAGTTCGAGTTATTATCATCCACCGACGAGCCGTCATCATCAGGCTGTGGCTTCCAGAAGTGTATCGCACTGGCTGTGTCCGCGAACTGGCGTGTTCGTGCGTCAATTCCTCCAAAGAAGTACAGTGACTTTCCGTCGATTGATGCCAACGAAGCTTGTCCGATGAATGTGGTCAGCCCAAGACTCGGAGCATGAATCTCGCGGATTAGTCCAGCGTCCTTATCGAGCAACGCGAATCGAGAAGGATCAGTAGCTGGTACGCGCTCGGTAAACCCACCGAAAATCAAGATTTGTCGAGACTCTACTGCCACGGACCCTGTAGAAGAACTTTCTGATTCGTCGTTAGCTTCGGATCGATTGCTGGCCATGATCTGGGCGAGTTCGCCGGTCGCCGTGTGGATGGGAACATTCACTTCGACGCTAGACACTCCGCAACGTGCCGTCCACCCTCGTGGGCTTGTATTTGTCAGCGAGACTTGTGACCATGCGTTCGCACTTACGTCGAGGACGTGAGTTGTATCGATGATGGGACTTCTAGCGGACTGTCTACCGCCGAAGACGACTACTTTTGAACCGTTCTCTACTGCGACAGCACTATGCTGCGCAAGTGGGAGAGGACTGCTACCCGTCGGCTGCGCGAGCAATATCGTGTCAACCAAATCAGATCATACGAGTATTGTGTTGGCTTCGACTTACAGTCAGCTGTATCCATTTGCTCTCCACTTGGGTCGACTCTCCTGGTGGTGATTCAAACACAAGAGCCCATACATCGCTCATAAATTTGCCTGTTCCGTCCCGCCCTCCCATAACTAGCATAGCATCCGAAGATCCCAATGAGACGACCGTGGCGCTATGCCATGCTCTGGGGTGCGGGGACGGTTGCAAACTGCTGGGTGACTCTGAAGGCCCAATCAAGCTGCACCGTAGGACGCTCTCTGTGAACGTCAACTCGTAACAGTCGCCAAGGCATTCCTCCGCCTCAAACTCTTCGAGCGCCTCACCACCGAAGACGACCGCTTTTCTACTTCCAACGGAAACAACAGTATGTCCAATGCGCCGAGGTATCTCGCCTTGGATGTCGAAACTTGTAAGCCATTTGTTTCGGTCCAAGTCGAACAGGTCGATTCGACTGGAGTGTGAGACGTGGTCCACTGGATGATCTCGCCCTCCCACGACAACAGCGCTGAAGAACATGAGTCAATCTGTGAACTCTCCATGGCGACTGGTTGCCTGACGTTGGAACTCACACATGTTCATCCACAAGCGCAGCTTTTGCTCCGGACAGTCCAAAATGAACTACTGCACCATGTGAAGGATTGAGGTGCTTTTGCTCCTGAGCCGCCGCAACGTGCATGCCCCAAGGTGCATACTCGTGGGTCTGAGCTTGAAGATTTCGTCAATCCGCCGTCGAGGTCATGATGAAACTAGGACTTACGTGGAGCCAAGTCAGCTCATCCAGCTGTACAGAGTCTGAAGAGTCGGTTGGTTGTGCATCTGTCATTTTGTCGCTTGACCGATTTCGAGGTCACTGGATGGTCGCGACTCTTTGGAATCAAGTCGTATTTGCACAAGATACGGTTACTCTGGAAGGTTATTACTCCTTGTGAAATGTTTTGCTGGGCGCGAGTCAAGCATGATACTGCAACCGTTCGCGAGCGCACGCAAGTGGGTCTACACATAGGGCCAAGTGTTAGATCGAGCAGAGCTTCCAGCTGAATCGTGAACGCACTTTTGCTTCTGGCCAGCGTTTCTTCGACAGCTCAAGCATCCGTAAGCTCCGGTACTCTCTCCACGCGTCCTTCACAGGAAAGTTCAGTACCGACCACAACATCGTATGCATGCAAACGTGTGTACCTCTTCACGTTGCTGCTTGATCGCTTGTTCTTCATCCATGTACTCCGGTGCGTTCTTCATGATCTCTTCGACTACGTCAGGTGACAGCTCCATCTCCTGGAGTCGTAAGTGGTCGAAGAGCAGCACTTCGACGACGGAGTCCGACATGATTGAGCTGTTCAAGATTGGATAGAGCGTCAATTACATGAATGTGGCCACAACCAATTGACCACCCACCACTTTGCCCGTGAATGCTGCTGTTCAAGAAGCGCGGACTCACCGAAGATCGCCCCAGGGACAAGCTTCCGGCGCGGCTCCTCATTCGTGGCCGATGCGTTACGCGTCTGAATGAAGTCCGATTCCTCGTTTTCCACTCCTTGGTGTGCGATCTGGAGTAGCAGGTCGGCTGGAGATGGCGCTGACTTCTTATCCATCAAGGCGTTGCGGCGCCCGCCTCGAATATGCTTTCGCTTCTTTTTTAGGTTCTGCTGGACGCGGAATCCCAAAGGCCAGTCTGTTGTTGCGAGTAGTCGATGATACGGCAGCACTTGGTCATTGCTACCATCAGGTGTTTTCTTCGGCGCACCGAACTCGTCCAAATTGCATAGCGGCGGTCGCTCAAAGTCTTGGAACAGCAAACATGTCCCTCTTCGAAGAATCACCAAGTGCTTTGGCACTTCGTTTTGTTCCAGCAAGATCTCTCCCTTGCGATACCTTCGACGTTCTGAGATGCCGATGATGTGACCAAGTTCGCTGGTGCTGAAGAGCTTGAAAGCTTTGTGCTGCTGTAAGAACTGGAACACCTCGTTATTCTTCTCAGTGCAGTAATTGTGAATCGTCAGATCGTATGCGTCCGGCCACAGAATTCCGATCTCGCTGCTCTCGTCCGCGATCAGTTTCGAGTGCGAGTTTATCAGTTGGCCAGCACAGCCAAAGGGCATGCCCGGCTCCATGTGGTGCGTTGTGACTGAGGAGGCGAAGTCGCCGAGTTTCCGTCTCACGCTCAGGCGCCCACTAAGAAGCACAAAGAAGTTGTGGGGGTGATCCTCTCCCAAAGTAAATGACTTGCCGCAGGCTACGACTTCGTACTCGATGTGCTGCGCGACCTGAAGCAGCACGTCCCGAGGGAAATCCTGGAAGAAGAGCGTATTCTGTAGACGAGCAACAACGCAGCCCAGTTGTGAATCATCACGATCAGCTGGGACACACATAAGCGCAATTTTATCGGGCATGGGCTTGCCGAAAAGATGATCGAAGAGCCCTTCTTCCACGACTGCGGCGTCAACACGAGCTCTGCGGTCCGGCGAGCGAGGTGCTGTTGGTGACGACGGGGAAACAACTTGCTTCGCATGGTAGCCGATCTTACTGTATTCGCTTTGGGCGAGCGCAAACTCTCCAAGGCGACGGTAGATGAACGCACGATTTACAAGGTAGTCTTCGTTCGTTGGATCGATGTGAAGCGCAGCAGAGACATCCTCCAGCGCTTGCTGGTCTTTTGTCATTTTGAGTCGACATACGCTTAAGTTGAAATATGCTTGGTGCAGGGAAGGGTCAAGCCTGAGTGCCACAAGGAACTCGTGCTCGGCAAGTTTGTGATTACCACTGACGTCGTACAACACACCGCGTAACAAGTACGCGAGCTTAGCGACGTTGTTGTCCTGCAAACGGATCGCGCGGTCACACTGTTGGTGTGCTTCCTCGTATCGCTTTTTCAGATAAAGGCGGTACGCTTTCCCAACGTGTAGATTACCAGCGGAACGCGAGACAGTTTCTGGGTCAACAGCTACACACGGTCGCAAGAGTGGATCTTGTGGGATCGCATCGTGTTTTGCGGTGTGGTATGTCTCGTACAGGTGTTTGTGGATCTTGATTTGAATCTCATGTGGCTTCGTGTAGATACGTTTACTAATCTCTTTCTGCGAGGGTAGTGGTGGAATTTTTTTCGTAATACTGTTAGCTCGCAGGGCCACCAATGGCGGTGACGAAGGCAACACAGACCCAACCGATTGTGTCGACTCGCACTGCATGAGAGACGGAGATCTCAGTGAAGATGGTGGTGAGGTCGCCCCATCGCCAAACTCTCCACCGAGTCCAATCCCAAGAACAGAATGAGAAACCCCGAGCGTCTGCACGAGCTGCGTACGTCTCTCAAGGCATTGCTTTCGCTGATTCAAGCTCAGCTCGAGCAACATTTTCTCTTTGTCGTATTCCAGCGAAGTTGGTTTGCTCGTAGCGGGGCGCTTGGAGAGGTTCGCCCCTGTGCCACGCTTGATCAAAGCCTGGGCCGCGCTCGCGCGCATGGCTCTCTGCTCTTCTTCGTCCTCTTTCCCTAGAGGTTTGCCCCGGCATTTGACGAGCTCAACGCTCGCGAGTACAAGTGAGTGCAGTAGCTTACGCAACCTCTCGATCAATACGTCGACCTCAACGCTGTCCTCGAAGAACCCACAGCCGCCGAGTGAAAGCGCCTGCGAGAGCAGCTTATCTTGCTCCACCGCGTTACGCAACAGAAGAGACACAGGGATATAGAAGTATCGCTTCTTGATCTCGCGCAGGAACTCGAGTCCGGGACTTGTGGCGATTGAATGGTCGTTTCCCAAGGTGAGTCGGAGTAAAATGATGTCCACTTTGAACATGGCGAGCAACGCGAATGCTCGCTCATTGGTTGCGGCCAAAAAGATCTCGTAATATTGCTCCAGTGCGTCGGCCAGACCCTCGCGGTGCTGAAGATCCGGGTCGACGATCATGACCCGGAAGTGCTTTTTCGTAATGGGATCAATGACGACGGTATTGTTGTCGACACCGAGCTGGAAGCCTTTAGTGCGGCGGTCTACCTGCATAGCGCGGTTCTTCTTGACTTTTGAGAGGAACTTACGACCGGCAGTCGTGAACTGTGTGTTGTAGATGGCTTCGCTTGGGATGGATGCCGTTGACCCAGAGGAACTGAGTCGACTAGACGGAATACTCATACCACTCGATCCTGGCCGACTGGACACTTCGAGTTGGCCTGGTCGCTTAATACCCGTACTTGGCCTTCGTTCTGACAGCTGGGCTTGCTCATCTGTTGGTCGGATTCGAAGCGCCATCGCCTTCGCTAGTTATGAGGGGAGATCATTCAAACCGGCAACATGAGAACGCTTCAGTGGAACAACTGAGCATCATGAATTTGTCCAAGAATATCTGTCGACTGAGAATAATCTCGAGGCCCGTCAAGACCAAAATGAACGGTTGGGTATCTTATCTCGCGGAATCACAAGCTAGAGAGAGAGGCTGCTGCGGCCGGGCCAACACCAGCGACACCAGCAGACAAAGCTGCCACACCAACCGTCGCATTAGTGCTGAGTAGTGCCGAGTTTCGGAACGCGCTGATTGGGAACTTTGAAGGGCTTGGCGGTGGGAACACTGCTGGAGGCTTGGAGGGAGACAAGGTCACGCACTGGTCAGGCGTCGTGTTGTCTAGCCATACCAAACCCCTCCAAGGTTAAGATCGCCATTCCGTTTGTTCGCACGAAGCAACGTACCATGTATCGAACTCTCGAAGCATGACCTGAGCTCGCTGTCGCTCAGCCCCAGCGTACGCCCAACTGCTAGCACCTCGCGGAAGAGGTTGGTCATAGCATTCTTAGCCTTCGCCGGACTCGCTCGCTCGAAGCGTGGAGGGGAATGAAGCGCAGGCAGTTTCTTCGCTAGCTCTATGAGTCGGATGGCATCGCTACGTGGACACGTCGAACTTGCAAGAATGACATCTGCTGCTTCTTCACCCAGGTCGACGAAATCCTGCGACGGAATGGCAAATCCAACGTCGGCGTTGGCAATCGCCACTGCGTTCGCCGATCCTGAGGCGACTAAGCCCACGCACTCGCCGAGTTCCTGCAGAGTCTCGACCAATAAATCAATGTTTGGTGAGTTGCACCCGTCGAAGACCACAATGGGATGCTCCAGCAAGATTTGTTTCCATTGCGACAGCGTATTCGAAATGGACAAAACGTCACTACGAAAGACGCAAGCCTCCATCTCCACAACTTCACCGCTCGAAGCCTCTCGGACTTTGACGGGAATCGCACAGATCGGTTTGACACGATTGGCTTCACGGATCAGCAGTTCTTCTTCGGTTTCTGCCTCGTCCAATATTGCGTGGGTTTGCTCGGCCGCTGCGAATTCTTTTCCGATTGCCGCGATCATCAAGCACACATCGGCAGACCGCGCGAACGAGCTCATGAGCACGATTTCCGGTTGTAGCTTCTCGACGAGTCCGAGCGAGCCAAGGTAGCACATGCTGGAGGTGGGAAAGTTGAAGTTCTCGATGTCGAACTTCACACCGACTGGATAGATACTCGGGTCGAGATACAGTTCTGCAAAGCTCACGACTGTCTGCCCACGCGCTTCCAGATCAATTACCATGGCCTGAAGTTGCTGCAGATCAGAAGTTTCGAGCGGTGCAACTGTTTCTTCACGCCGCACTTTACCACATCGCGAAAGAACTTCGCGAGCTGGCCCTTGTAAGACGACGACGTGGGCACCTTGCTCCCGGTCGAAGTGGACATACACCTCACAACCGCTGATCTGGCCGTGGAGTAGCGTTGAGCACCGCGCCTTCTTGTACATGGAATTATTAGGGGAGCTGATTCCGAAGTGCGTCGAAAAGTGCAAGATTGCACTTTGATCCCGAATCGGATCAAGTACGACTGGCGGCGCAATTGGCGAAGACTGGGGGAGTGAGGGCACTCGCTTCGCCTCGCCAGGTGTTGGCATTGACGATGGACTCTCAACTCGATGGCGGCAAGCTGCGAGAGCCCTGATAAAGAAACGAGCGTCACTGTTGAAGGCCGAACAATTGATCATTTGCAGAGCGATCTCGTGCTCGAGTTCTTCAGTGGGAGTCTCATTCGCAAGGAGTAGATCTTCGAGCTCAATGACCACGGGTGGGCTCACACCAAACGATGACGCGATGATGGTCCGCTTGACGATGTCGCTGTGCTCTACGACGAGTGCCGAAACACGATGAACGGTCGACGGCAGTTTATCGCCCTTGCAGAATACCTCGAGCTGCTTCATCTCCTCACTCACCGCCACGTCTGCGTGCTTGTTCGCGGCGCGCTTGCATTGCAGCAGCTTGGCCGAGATGCTGCCGAGCACGGTCTCGTCGCCTGTGCGGACGACGATGGCCTTGCCCTGGCCGCGCGTCACAACGGTCCCATAGAACGCCATGTTCGGCGACTCGAGATAGTGGACCGTGGCCTCTGCCGCATCGAAGACTGAATTCGTCGTCGCCATACGAGGCTCAGGATCTCGCTTTCCCAGAAGAACGCTCTGGTCCACCCACATGCCTTCACACTCGATGATACGCACATCCGCAGGTACACATTGGCCTTCCTTGAGGGAGATGACGTCGCCCACAAGTAAGTTCTCGGCGCGCGTGTGGATCCAACTACCATCGCGCAGCACGGCCACGAGCTCGTGGATGCAACCGTGGCCCACGTCGAAGTCCGTCGGAAGCAGATTCAGCCTCGGATTCTCGATCTGACTGCGCGACACCGCGTGTGCGAGCAGCCCGGAAAGGCGGTTCGAGTTGAAGCGCCGCTCGAGCTCCTCGATCGTCACGACGTGCTCGTCGTAGTGCTTGAAGCGTTCGCCGGACGCACCACGTGGACTCGCCGGCGTGGCAACCGTCGCGGCGGACGAAGACCGCGACAGCGCAAGCGACAACGGCGTGACGGGTGCAGCAGCCATGGCCGAGACAACCACGTGGCCCATGGCCTCGCGGCTCGCACGTCGCGCGTTCCCAGCGGACGCGTCGGAGCTCATACTGCCGCCTTCCAATCGGTAGCTCTTGGGAAGATCGAATCGACGCCTCTTCAACAAGGCCACTGACAAAAATTTGATATGTCTGAAACAGTGGACGCGAACTTAGCCGAATGATAAGTGCGCGCTGGTAGCCGGATCAGATGGCGTGTTCGCACTTACGAGCAGGTCCATCGTGTCAATTTCTTCCCTTGGAGCGAGAGGGATGGCGACGCCACGCACCGCTGCGAGCACACCGGGCGTGCGGCGTAAGCGTGACCACGCGCGGCCGCCCGTGCCGCCGGTCGGTGGCGGCAGCAGGAGCATGGACGGGACGGGACGCCCACCGCTGCCGCTGCCCGTGCGCTCGCGCAAAGAGAACGTCACGGATACGGAGGTGCCGCTGGATTCGCGTTCGTCGAGCGACAGTCTCAGCGGGCTCCAGAAGCGGCCGGCGTCGTGGCCGTCGCGGCTCGCCCACTTCCGCGACAGCAGCGGGTCCGGGTCGTCGTACCTGGACATCCCTGGCGACCGCGTGTTCGGCTTTGACATTGCTCGCTACAAGGACGGCTCGCACGTGTTCGTGCCGGCCTCGGCGCAGGACAAGATCCGCTACGTCGGACGGATGATCCACCACGGCGTGGCGACGACACGGCCGACCAAGATCAACACGGTGCAGTTCGACTGGCCCGCGTGCTCATTTGAGATCCGCGCGACCAATACTCGCACGGTCGCGATCCGTCTCAAGGGCGACGGTACGCCTTTGTATGGGCTTTTGGACGGATAGTTGAGGACTGATGTGTGTGTCGGGATCACGCCAGGCAACTATTTTAACGTGTTTGTCAACGGCGTGTTCCGCTGCATCCTTCGGGCGTCTCTCCACGCAACTTGCTGCGACGGTAAAGGGACCCTCTTTTTGAGTTCAGCACGGCTCCGGCCACATCTCCACCGAAACTCACCTCTGCCTTCTATGGTGTGATCTGTCTCTTTTTCTTGCGGGAATCAGTCGCCACAGAGCTTGACCCGGAGCACGAGTACATCGTGACCGTCTCCAAGCGCACTGAGCCGCAGACGCGCGGCGCGCTCTCCACGTTCAAGGTGAGACGGCCCTCCATCCCACTCTCTTGAGGGACCAGGGCCTTTCTCATTCCGGTTGCTTCTGTTTAGGTCTGTACGTTCTACGGGTTTATCCTCGATGGCGGTGCCGAGGTGCTGCCGTGCCGCCCACCGACTATACGCAAGATCGAGTACATTGGCGACTCGGACACGTGCGCGTTCGGCAACGAAGGGCTGCAGACCCACTCGCGTCGGATCTTTGGCATGAAAGGCCGCATGGAGAACGTCTACAACGGCTACGCGTGCATCATGGCGCGGATGTTCGACGCTGACGCCCACGTCGTGGCCTGGTCCGGGTATGTGGACGGAATGAATGGCTGGGAAGGATTTGCGTGATTGCTGACGTGCTGTTCTGTCGCATTCCAGCAAGGGAGTCCACAGCAATGCCGCCGACTGGGGGCTCAACATGCTCGCGCTGTGGAAGAACACGCTCGCGAGCCGCCCGGACGACACGGCGTGGGATATGAGCAGCTGGACGCCGGACGTCGTGGTGATCAACCTCGGCATCAACGATCTCTCGCCGCCAGCCTCGTCCGAGACCGACATCGTCGCGGCGTACGCTCTGCTTCTCGCGGAAGTTCGGTCATGTACGAACCGCTGACCGTCTCTTTCCGAGCGGCACCGTGACGAACTAATTGTGATTTTCCATAGACCGCCCAGACGCTGACATCCTCTGCGTCGTGTGCGACGAGAGCTGCATCAGCTCGGAGGACAACGCGATCGAGCGCAGCCGGCTCTCGCTGCAGCTCCAGGAGATCATCAAGGTCGCCATCTCCAAAGTCAGCAAGTACGACTCGAAGCTCCACTACACGCTACTCAAGGTGGGCTCTTCTTCCACGCCCGCGGAGCTGCTCAGCCGCTCATTTTGTATTTTCTGCGACAGATCGACGGTGGGCTCGCCAAAGAGGACTACGCCGCGTTCAAGCACTACGCCGTGCGTGGCCACATCAAGATCGCCATGGCCATCGCCGAGGAGGTCATGCTGCGCACCAACTGGACCGTCAAGAATGAGCCGCAGACCATGCCGTACCCGCAGGAGAAGCACGAGATCCTGAATCCGGACGGCCGCAGCAACAAGTCGTCCTGCGTCGTACAGTAGTGGGTCGTATTGCACCCCGCGAGTACGTCTATTTGGATCCTATTTATGAGAAAAAGTAGTGTGGACCACTTTATTTGTTTGCACATCATTGGCCTGGCTTTGCTCGGTGACCGCACACGAAGCCAAAGCTTTGCCCTGGCTGTGGACGAACAAGAGCTGCTCGATAGCTTCGACGGCCATACTGCAAGTTGCCCGATGGCCGACAAGCTCAAGGAGATCCGCGCGTTGTTTGCGCGCACGAACGTGCGGCTGCTGCCGCTGCGCCAGTCGCTGAGCAAGGACGGCGCCGGCGAGGCGGCCGCGGCGGTCGCGGGCCAGAGGCTGCAGGCGTTCGTCGTGGACACGGCCGACGCGCACCAGAGCGAGTACGTGAGCGACGCCAACAAGCGCCGCGCGTTCCTCTCGGACTTCACGGGCTCGAACGGCACGGGTGGGTGGGTTTGGTCATGCACGGGCGGCTGTGTGTGCACCATTGACGCGCGGCTTCCGATGCGATAGCGTTGGTGACGAATGACAAGGCGCTGCTCTGGACGGACGGCCGCTACTTCCTGCAGGCCGGGCAGGAGCTCAGCAGCGAGTGGACGCTCATGAAGTCGGAGGAGCCGGGCGTGCCGACGATCGAGGTGAGCTCAGCAGGCGTCTGGCAGTGGAGGAAGTGGCTGCTGATGACACAGACGAAACACAGAACTGGGCGGCCAAGAACCTTGGTGACGACGGCGTTTTTGCGATTGACCCGTTCCTGACTTCGGTCTCAGCGGCTCGGTGCGTTCACACCCTTAGAGCGTTTTTTTTGCTGGGTGTAAAACTAATGGTTGGTTGACGTGGCAGCAACCTGGCGAACGCGCTGAAGGACTCGTCGGTTGAGCTGGTCGCGCTCCACGAGACCGACAACCTCGTGGACCTCGTCTGGAAGGACCGTCCGATCGCTGGCAAGTCCAAGGTGCAGTTCCTGTCCGAGAAGTACACCGGTCGCTCGGTCGCGGACAAGCTCGCAGACGTGCGCGCGGCCGTGAAGGAGAAGGGTGGTGACGCGATCGTGCTCACGGCGCTCGATGACATCGCGTGGCTGTTCAACATCCGTGGAAACGACGTCGAGTTCAACCCTGTCGTGTGAGTAAGCCCTCCTCTCGGTGGGTGGCAGTAGGCATTGTGAGCTAATGTTGCTGTGTGATATTAGTGTGTCCTACGCGTTGATCACGGCCGACTCGGCTGTACTGTTCCTCGATGCCGAGAACCAGGAAGAGGTCCAGCAGCACTTGGCTGCAAGCAAGGTTGAGTGCAAACCCTACGAAACGATCCTCATCGAGCTCCAGGTGTACGCCGCCGCCAACGCCGGCAACAAAGTCCTTGTGGATCCCGTCCAGTGCAACGTCGCTGTCTTCCTCGCGCTTCCTGCCAGCATGCGCAAGGAAGAGACGTCGGTGGTCATGGCGCAGAAGGCGATCAAGAGTGCTGTGGAGATCGAAGGCATGCGCCAGGCCCATATCCGCGACGGTGCGGCGCTCGTGAAGTTCTTCGCGTGGCTCGAGAAGGAGATGGCGAGCGGCAAGGCGCTCGACGAGGTCGAGGTTGCCGACAAGGAGCAGGCCTTCCGTGAGCAAATGGAAGGCTACGTTTCGCTGAGCTTCGACACGATCTCATCGGTCGGCCCGAACGGCGCTATCATCCACTACAAGCCAAAGCGCGGCGCGTGCTCGACCGTGACGTCCAAGGAGATCTACCTCAACGACTCCGGCGCGCAGTACTTGGACGGTACGACGGACGTCACACGCACGGTCCACTTCGGTGAGCCGACGGCGTACGAGAAGGACTGCTTTACGGCTGTTCTCAAGGGCCACATCACGTTGGCGCGCGCTGTCTTTCCGAACAAGATCGAAGGCGTCAAGCTCGATGCACTCACGCGAGCGCCACTCTGGCGTGCGGGTCTGGACTACCGCCACGGCACGGGCCACGGCGTCGGCGCGTTCCTGAACGTGCACGAAAAGGGCGTGTTGCTGTCGTTCCGTTTGAACCCGAACGGTCTCTTGATCCAGGATGGCATGATCCTCAGTAACGAGCCGGGCTACTACGAAGACGGCAACTTTGGCATCCGCATCGAGAGCCTCCTGGTCGTCAAGAAGGCTGAGCACATTAAGAGCCCACTCAAGCGCGACTTCTGTGAGTTCGAGACGATCACCATGGCGCCGATCCAGACCAAGCTCATCAACACGGCGCTGCTGGACAAGGACGAGATCGCCTGGCTCAATGAGTACCACCAGACTGTCCACGACAAGCTCAAGCCGCTGTTGGAGAACGACGCTGAGGCGTACGAGTACCTCGTGCGTGAGACCAAGCCAATTGCCGGCAACTGAGCAGAAAGAAGCAAACAGCGTTTAGTTCTCAAATGAAAACAACGTTTACGTTTACTACGTAGTTTGATTTTGCAAGTTCCCATGTAGAGGTGACGACGGCCTTGCCTTTTCTTCCGGACTTGGTTCATCGCTACAATCTCGCTCAGGTGACGGGCTGACCGACGAGCGGTGCGAGCACTCCATGTGCCGCTGGCGCCGCTCGGCCATGCGGGCTTCGCGCTGCGTCTCTCGCTCGATCATGTGTTCCATGCGGATCTCGACAGCAGCGATTCGCCTCTCCTCTCGCTCCTTGCGCTCTTCCTCTCGCTGCCGCCGCATTTCGATTTGGTGTGGGGTCTCACCCGCCAATGCAAGCGCCATGTAGCGCGCTTGCTCCTCAAAGCGAGCGACCTCGGCTTGGAGTTGGCGACGCTGGATCTCCATCTCTTCATCGGTTGGAAGTCGCTCTTCTGGAGCTGGCCGGACAGAGTCATGCGGATGAACACCATCCGGGCCCGATGGGGCGAATACTTGTGATTTGAGATCCATGCTTGTCACGACTGATGCGCATTGTTCTGGGGATGCAACAGGGTCCGCTACATCTTCCGGTTCTGCTCGCTCGGCTTTCAGCGTATAAACGCAAGGATCTCGCTGGGCGGGATCGAGTGCTCTTCGGTTGAGACCCGTCTCCACCATTTTTGGCGTGCATTGTTCTGGAGTTGACGTTAGCTTTGTCGCTGGTTCTGATTTTGCTCGTTCGATTTTCTCTGTCGGCGTAGGCAGCTCATTTGGCTGCACTTTCGTCAGCTTGGTAGGAGCAGGAATTGGTTCCAGCCGCGGGTACTGCACAGCCGGCGCCACCACTGGAGACTGCGACAGAGCCACTGTGTGTGTGTAACTCGGAACGTACGGTACATACTTGGCTGGGCTTTCCAGCGCGTCCAGCGACGGGTAATGGCACAGCGCGCCGACCTGCGACCTGTCCATCGCCACCATCGTCTCGGCGTGTTTCAGGCCACCACGCGTAGCTAGAAACGGCGCTTTGCGACGGAGCGTCTCCCCAGCCGTCTCAGAACTGCGTGGTGGCGCTGATTCCGCGTCGAACGCGTCGATCAGCGCGGCGTCAAGCTCGGTGTCGGGCTCCATCGTCAATTCCGCTGAGCAGCTACGAAGAGAACTGGGTTCTACCATCATTCCATTGTTCTCGTTCTTAACCGAGAGTATAGCGTTCCTAACGCCTTCGCGAGCGGCTCCGACTGCGTCTACTCCTACGACGCTCGTAGCTGCTGCTGCGGCTCCGACTACGCCTGCTGCGCTCGCGCCACCTCCGACTGCTCGAGCGGTCGTCGCTGCGGCTTCGGCTTCGACGGGATCGCCGGTCACGGTCTCGTTCGCGACTGCGGCGGCGCGTGTCGGATCCTTCGGGTCGATCACTGAAACGAGAGGTTCTGGGCTTGCTACTCACCTCCTCCTTGCTGTCTATATCATTAGGCTTGTTAGCTGTGGACTCGGCGCGCGACTCGGCTTTATTGGAAGCGGTCACAGTTGGATCGGCTGGAATGGTCTCAACGACAGGCTCCTCGGCGTCGGGCTTGTCGTCGACGGCGAACGGATCCACTTTCGTGAGCGCATCGAGCCAGATGGTCTTGTCGCGGTTGTAGAGCTGCAGGATCTCGGTCGCGACGACCACGAGCGAGTCGCGGTCCACGTTGAAGAGCTCAAACCACATGGGCTTATCTGGCAGCTTGACTTGCAATTGCCGCGCGGAGATGAAGATCGCAGCGCACGCGATCACCTCGGCTCGATAGCGGACACACAGGTCGACACGTAGACTGTCGTTGAGGAAGCCCCAGGCGCGCTGCGCGAGGTCCTTGCTGCCGTCGAGGATCTTGATGTAGTAAAGAATGTACTTGTGCGGATGCTCCATGATGTTGTAGAGGCTGAAGCCGAGATCAATGAGGATCTGGCGCTCGACTATGATCAGCCAGTCGCGCCAGAGGTAGTATGACTCGCTCTCGAGCTCGAGCAGCTGCTGTGCGAGCTTGGTCTTGCCCCACTTGCGCCGGCGGTAGATCGCGTAGAAGACCGAGAGCACGTCCTTGATGGGCTTGGGCTGCTCCTCCACCTTGGCGGCGAGGAAGAGGCAACCAATGGCCACGCGGAAGGCGTCGAAGTCGCGCAGTGACTTGCGGTAGTAGAACCGGTGGAGCATCGTCTGCGCTGTGACCATCACGACTTGCGGCAGGCGCAGCAGGATGCCGGCTTCTTCGATCAGCTCGCAGCCCCAGAAGCGGTGGCTCTGCTCCACCGCCCTCTCGACGCCGTCGGCTTGGGAGGGCGACTGGGCGATCGTCTCGGCGGGCAGCAGCACGTGCGCGAGGCCCGACGACGCCATCTCTCCATGCACGCCACTGAAGAGGTACACCAACTGGTGATACAAACATCGATGCAGTGCAGTTAAGAACAGAAATCGAGGACTCTGTGCAGCCATGCTGGAGAGATAGATTGAGAGATGCACGGCGTGCTAGTATTACACAGCCCATTGATTTCCTCGGGAAGGATCCGGCCTCGGTTGGGCGTCGACCACGCCATCCGTCTCGCGTCTCGCATTCCATGTCGCTGGCTCGACGGTGGGTGGCCGACTCGTCGAAGTGTAGCTTTCGCGTGGCTTGTCGACGTCGCCAACGTAGCTGGTCGTGAGTTCACCGTCCACCGCATCGACTCTAGTCTCTGCTTCAGCCTGCAGTCGTTGCTTTCGCTTGCGCCACAGGTGGAGCAGCCCAAGGATGGCCATGGCGACGATGAAGAAGATGACAGAAATCAAGACTTTCATCCAGAACGGACCCTTGCTGGTCTTCTTTCTGTACTTCTTGTCGACAAATACTACCAGCAGATCGGCCATTGCGTCCCAGTGGCGTGGAGAAAACAGGAATGGGGTAAGCTAGTAGCTTCTACTAGCTTACCCCATTCCTTTTTTTTTTGGAGGGCGTGTCACAGTGGCCTGGCTCGGCATCGTATGCACTTCCTAAATCTCAAATCTCGCAATGATGCACTGGAATCTTATAGACTCGGACCAGAGTCTGTCCCATCATCGGTCTGGGCACCCACGACGAGGTGGCCCCGAGTCTTCACTTAGCTCACGTGGTTCGTGTTGGCTCCTCTGAGGACGTCTATCTCGGCGTCGGCTGTGGTAGTTCGGTCGCGATTACTGCGTCATGACTATGACCAGGGATACGACGAGGAGCGGCTGCTGTTGGCCATGGTGCGAGTTCGCGAGGAAACGCCAATGGAGATTGGGTCGGTAATCGCTGGCCCTCTCGAGGAGGCAGCATATCATCAACTGCTGGTATATTCGCCGTTCATAGTAGCTGTGTCCCGTGGAGAACGGTCTCTATGCGACCCTTTCAAAGAAGCGACCACTCGCGGAGCGCTTGCTGAGGGACCTCGCGAGGGGAGCAAAGTGCACACCTGTTGGCTCGATCGACTCGCTCGGCTTGGGATTCTCGTCTGCCACTACGTAGTAGCTCGTGATCTCCGGCTCGTCAGTTGCGCTTTGTTGGACTTCATGCGCCGAGCCTTTGGCTCTGCCAGCCCGCTTGTGTCGGTGGCACTGTCCGCGCTGACGGGAGTCCCATGTCTTGAAGAGAACAACGAGCACGACCAAGAGCGCGATGGCGACGGCGACCCACAGGAGCTTCTCCGGCCAGGAGCCGCCGCTTATGAAGAAAGTCGAGGACCGAGAGGAGCGCGAAGACCACGAGGACCGCTTGGAGGGCATTGTCGAAGTGTGGTTGCCGGAGAGAATACCGGAATGGACGTGAGTGTGAGCACAGCCCACGGTTGCTAACTGGAGAAGTATCTCACGGCCGGAGGGATCTCTCTGCTGAGACTCTCCGTGGCCACCAAATCTGTTTGGCCAAGCGGTACTCACACTTACAAAGTTCTAGGCGATTCTGTCAACGAAGCGACCGCTCGTGGAGGGCTTTGCTGAGGGACCTCCCGAGCGGCGCCAAGCGCACATCTGCTGGTTCGATGGACTCGTTCGGCTTGGGCTTGTCGGTTGCCGCGATGTAGCCCGTCGCGGCCCCGGGCTCGTCAGTGGACTGCAGCGCTGTCGGCCTCGCCATCTCGCTTGCGCCATCGGTGCCATCGCCTTGCGCAGGAGTCTACGGCAAGGGCAGCCCAATAGACAGGGCGACGGTGACCGCGAAGGCGTACAGGATCACGGGCCGCCGAAGATGTCGGCGTTGGACGCGCTGCGACTGGAGGACCGCGACGATCGAGAGGAAGGCAACAATGGCGTGCGGCTGACGGAGAGAAAGCTCAAGTGGCACGTCGGCAAGGCGCACTCGGGTTGAGCTCAGCATATCTCGCCGGACAGGTCATCCAGGAGATCTCAGCACGGGGGATCTGGTTCGAGGATTGGAAAGACAGCAGATCGCCACAGCGACAGACTCGCACGTTGGTGGCTGGACAAGGAGCCCTACGATCACCGTGGGGCAGTGAGCCTGTTGACCGCAAACACTCGCCTTCCTCTCCCACCGATTAGCATCCTTCCCGAGCTACTTAAAGAGGACCCAGCATGGGCGTCAAGACCAACGGTCTCCGGCGTGTGTGCACCGATGAGTCCATGGTCTCTTCAAGTGGCCTCCTCGCTCTCCCCAGCGGCGTGCCAATGGGGACGGCCACCTCGCGTTGGACTGTTCATCCCATTCCACCTAGTCCGGCGCACGCATTCCCCTTCGAGAATGTTTGCCGGGTCCCTCAGTCCCGTTGACCATCTGATTGGAAGCTCCAGTTCACAATTACTATCCACGGCGCCATGAGCTACCAGACCTCCGACCGCCTCGAGCACGCGGCCTTCGTGCCACCCGTGGACCGCGACGAGCACGGCGTGGAGATCGCGTTCGACCGCTCGGCCGGCTACAGCTTCCTCTGCGTCGTGCCCTCGGTCTTCGTGCCCTGCTGCGCGCCGCTCTTCTCGCTCGTCGCGCGCAAGAACATGGAGAACCAAAAGTGCACAGTCACGGAACGCCGTGTGGTCTTCGAGTCTGGCTGGCTCAACCACTCGCACAAGAGTATCCCGCTGGACAGGATCCAGGACGTGAACGTGCGCCAGGACTGCGTGCAGGCCTGCTTCAACGTTAAGACCATCGAGATCCAGACCGCCGGCGCGGGCGGAGGCATGGAACCCGAGGCCACGCTGATCGCGCCGGTCGACGCCATGATGGTGCGAGACGTGATCATGGACCGACGCGACACGCTCGTGCTGGGCCACCCGGAGCTCATGGAGAAGCCGCGCGCCAAGAAGAACGTGGCGAGCGACCAGTCGGCAGTGGTCGAGGAACTATGCGCGATCCGCGCGACGCTCAGCCGCCTCGAGGCACAAGTCGAGACGGGCGTGAGCCACTTGGCCAAGGAGAAGGAATAAGAATTAACGACAAGGCGTGTTTGTGTGGTATGCTCTTCTTTCTGCACACCAAGGACAACCCCTTTGAAAACTGGTCCTTTGTGAGACAGCGCAGCCAGCCCAAGCCTCTCTGTTGCATTTGCTGAGGCCAATAGCAGAGATCAAGTTGATTATCCACCACAGGAGACGCATCTGTTGATCCGTGCGATTACTACTCTGGCACTACGTAGTAATACAGTGTCCCAGCGTCCGTGCTCTTCTATCCTTACGATCATGCAGTTGGTGAAAGCCAATCGCCGCATCATTCCGGAGTTCGGATGCTTCAAGTGATTCGAGCACGGTGATCGTGGTGATCAACCCTGTGGGCAATGCGTGACCTCGGAAGCGTGGGGCTACTACTACCAGTGCATGGCCGTCACGCTTATCCTCACGAACCAATTCTCCACCAACTCCTCACTATGGACTGCCACGCCGAGCATACAAAGGGCCCATGCGACAGGAAGCAAAGCAACGACTGATTGACCTTGGTCGAGGAACTGCGAGCGATATGCGTGGAGATGCTCGACGTGGAGGGGCAGGTCGAGATCTGCCTGGCCAAGCAGAACAATTAATATAATGGGAGGGTGCTCGATATATAGACATACGAATGCACGGAGATCTGGACAATTAGGTGGCTATTTGATGGTGTTCGTTGGAGCCGGGTTGAGCTCTCGCTGGAAGCTCAGCTTGCGTCGGGAGCCCTTCAACTTGAGGGGTCATGTCACTAAGATCTCATCGATGCATTTGAATGACCACTAAGTTCGACCGATGAGCTACTGGCGCCGAGATGGCGTCGCCGTGGTCGTCACGGTCGCCAGCGACGACGACGCGCTCTGGGAGGCGCTGCACTCGCGCCAGTACGGCGTAGAGTCGAGCGAAGGCGGCGACACGCCCAGAAGCCGCGTGCTGAGTCTGGCGGAGGCGTACTTTGCGCTGGCGGAAGACGAGATCCTCTCGCTGCCGACGACGTCCCAGTCGCTCGTGGAGATCTGGCGCGATTTCCTGGCCGCGAGTGCGAGTTTCACATCGCAGTATGTTGTCTTCCACCACTTCCGGCGTGGCGGGTGGCTGCTGCGGTCCGGACTGAACTATGGCGCGCAGTTCGTGCTCTACCGAGGGGACCCCGATCTGTTCCACTCCGAGTACATCGTGTATCTCCACGCGAACGAGGCCCGGACGTCCTGGCACACGGTGCAGGCGCTGACGCGACTCGCAGAGGACGTCAAGAAGACTGTGATACTGTGCGAGGTGACCAGCGTCGAGAAAATGGAGGAGAAGAACGAGTCTAACGCTGACGAAGAATCCACGGAATCGCCTGTGATCACGACCCACGGTCAGTACTACATCCACGACGAGACGTACGAACTGGACGCAGTTCTCATCCGCTATTGGGACACTGCGACCGTGGACCAAGACCGCGCGTCGTACGCGTTTGCGACGCAGCCCGTTTTGCTGAAAAAGCCCAAGAAGGCAAAGGCAGGCAGGAGGAAGAAAGGCGCAAATAAAACAGACTAGGGACCAACGACATACATTGCAGCGCGATTGCATTGGTGTAGTTTATGACAAGACGTGAGCTACTTGTCCAGCACAAGCGCTTGCATGACGAGGCCAGCTGAGGCGCCGACTACGAGTCCGAGATTGAGGAAGAAGCTCGTGAACGGTCCAGCGAGCGGGCCTTCGTCTGGCAGCACGCTCTCACTGACCAGGATGATCGTGAGCGAGCCCATATATCCGTTACCGTGGCCCAGGATCGCCACGAACAAGACGGACCAAAAGTCATGCGTGAAGAATTGCTGCTTGACGATGGAAATGATAATGGGCACGAGCACGATGCGCGCCACGACCGCGATCCAGATGTTGTCGGCGGTGAGCCCGAAGCGGTGGCCGACCATGAAGCGGCCGACGCAATCGAAGATCGAAAAGATGGTCAGGAGGATCAGCGACCACCAGCCCGTGGCCTCGAGCGACGGGAAGTTGAACGACCTGATCTCAGTCACGAGTGGCGGCCACAGCGTGAGCGACGTCACGAACACGACCGTGAGCAGCAGTTGGAGGTGTAAGACCTTACGAAGAACCCTCCACTTGTTCTTGGTGGGCGTGCCGTGGAACGCTTCGTCCGAGGAGCGCTGCTGGTCCGCCGTCAGCAGATACGACTGCTCGGTCATCTCGACGCCGGCGTCGTGCTTCTTGTGGAGGTAGTAACGCGTGATCCGCAGTCGCATGAGCTTGTAGTACGCGAGGATACAAAGCGCGATCGCGAGGGCGCCAGAGTAGAAGTAGATAAGCGTCGAGAGCACAAGCTCGTCGGACGGGAACACGAGCTTGGTGAGGTCGCGGTAGATGCTGCCAATCAGCGTGCTCAGTCCGACGCCCAACTGGAAGCTCTCCTGGACCTTGACCGGGTACTGGGACACCAAACCGATCGTGGAGCTGTCGATGAATGCAGTCGCGATGGCCACCGCAGCCGTGCCGCCGAGCACGGCGATCGCATTCGCCTTCTCCGTGGTCAGGAACAGATACGACGTGGGCACAAACGAGAGTACCGCGAGTTGCCCCACAAATCCACCCACAATCCGGCCCGTGTACCATGGCTTGCCAAAGAATACGACAATCACGCCGAGGAACGCGAGGTTGGTGTACATGAACACGGACGTGATCGCAAACTCAATGTTGTAGTCCGGGAAGAGCATCTTCCAGTAGTCCACGGGCTGCGTGAGCGCCGAGAACGGGAACAAGTAGCCAATGCCCACGAGTGCGAAGAGCACGCAGGCCACGCGCTCCTCGCGCTCGCGCTGCTTCATTGTGAGCCCGTCGATCAGCACAGCGTCTTCGAGCCGCGCGACCAGCGAGACATCCTCGACCGGCTCGTCGCGGAGCAGCTTCTTGCGTCCAAACTGCGGTGTGCGCGGCAGCGGCGACTGCATGGTGGCTGGTGGCTCGCGAGTCGATGAATGCGCGAGTGGCCCACGCGTGGGAAAAGGAGAAATGGGGATGCTCACGCGCAATTGCCAGCGAGCCCCGCATCTTCAGAATCGCCATCCATGACGACCACCTGCTTGGCGGAAAAAAGTTCTTTTATCAGATTATATCTGAGAATTTCGTCACCTGATTGGCTACGGAGCAGATCTGATCAAGGAGCTCCGTACTTTAGCGGGAAGTGAGGCCTTCCAAGATGCATGTGCACAAGCAAGCGGTGGGTGGGAACGGGATGCTGCTGCGGACGCGCAATCAGTTCGTCGTCAAGGCCCACAGCACCGAGCGCACGTACGCGATTCCGCTGTATGCGCATGTGCGAGAATGCGATCTGGAGCATTTCCACGAGCAGCAGCGCAAGGGAGTGGACATCGTGCAGGTGGGTACACATTCATCGTGTGGCTCACTTTGGGAACTGCTCGCTCATGTTATGGGTTGGATGACGTGTAGATCCTCCTGGCCCTGCTGGATGCCGACTCGGCTTTCCAGGCTTTAGTGCATGAGCTGGGCAACGTGCGCATGATCGACGAGCTGATCAAGACCAAGTCGAGCACGTTGTTCCACATTACGACCATGGCCGACGTCGTGCAAGTGCAGTGGCAGCTGCAAGACCACCCGCACAGCCTCATCAACATTCTTCAGCACTCGCAACGCCCACGCAACGAGACTTTTCTGAAGAAAGTAACGCCGAATGCTGGCAAAAACGCCGAGGTGGCCGAGGAATACGTGGGTGGAATGCTGCGTCCGCTGCCCACACGCAAGGCTGCAGTCACCGTGTGGATCTACCCACCGCATGTGACGATCCCACCGACAGGAGACCGTGTTCCTGAGAATCCAACGTGTGTGACCGATTTTTTCCTTTCAGGAGTGGCATCATAGAAATTACTGGAAGTCATTTGGTAAATATAGGTAAGCTAAACGGGCAAGTAGTCCAGTGAACGGTGAATGACCGAGCAGCGAATATCGTCTGCCCACCACGTGCAGTAGAAACAGCACGCCGCCACGCTGCTACAATCGTCATCCCCATCATCCCCTGCGCCCGGCAGATCCGCCTGTCGATGCGGACAGTCGTGGGCCGATACCTCGGTAAAACATTTCTGCCAGCTCATTGACAACGCCACTGCACTCGATTTCCCCGTCAAGCCTGCCGCTACAAAGGTTTTTGCGCGAGTCCAGGAGCTGAAGACCATATCTTCAGGACCATTTCAGCGCCAAAAACTAGGAGAGAGCACACTCGCTACCATGCGAGGGTCCACTCCAACGCCAAATGACAAGAATGATGTGGCGGCGCTCTCGACGGCACTATCAGCTCCACCTCGCCGAGGTGCGGTGTCAGAGAACATCCAAGTGTTTATCCGCATTCGTCCGCTCATCGATCGGGAAACTGCCCTTACAACGTCACAAGCTTCTTCATCGAGTGGTCATTCCATCCGGACCTTGGACGACTGGACCATTGAGGTCCGTGCGAGTGAGTCGACGATCAAGTGCTGTTATGATGCAGTGTTCGATCCATCTTTCTCCCAAGACCAAGTGTACGAGCGTGTGCGAGAGTGCACGCAGTCGTTTCTCGCAGGCTTTAACTCGACGCTGTTTGCCTACGGTCAGACCGGCAGCGGCAAATCGTTCACGATGTTTGGCAGTGAGGGCGACCTGTCTCGATACAAGCCTGGCCACTACAAGAGCCAGGCGGGGATCATTCCAAGGGCTATCAAGGAGATATTCGAAGGCATAGTGCAGCTCGGCGGTGAGGCGCACGGCGTCGTGTTGTATTGTTCATTCGTGCAGATCTACAACGAGCAGATCTTTGACCTGCTTCGAGATGGCAACATGGCGAGCCCACTGGAGATCCACGAAGAACGGAAGAACGGGATCTACGTCGACGGACTCTCGGAGTATGCGGTGAGAACAGTGAACGATTGCTTGGCATTGCTTCAGTGCGGCGAGCAGCATCGTGCCGTACGCTCCACGCACATGAACCAAGTGAGTTCCCGCAGCCACTCGGTGTTCCAACTCCTGCTCGAGCAGCGACGCAAGGACGGGACATTGATCAAGTCGAAATTCAATCTCGTGGACCTCGCTGGCTCGGAGAAATGGAATTTTGGCTCGGATATGCAGCAGTTTCACATCTCGGAGATGACAAATATCAACTTGAGTCTCCATACACTGGGGAGATGTATCGCCTCGCTGTCGTCAAAATCGGCTGGTGGTAGCCACGTGCCCTACCGCGACTCCAAGCTCACACGGCTCTTGCAGGACAGCCTCGGCGGCAACACCAAGACCAAGATCATCGCCACGCTGTCGCCGTCGCTGGACTGCATCGAAGAATCGATCTCGACGCTCAAATTTGCCGACCGAGCAAAACAAGTGATGGTAACAGTGAGGGTGAATGAGCAGCGCGAGATTGATCCGGCGTACGTCGAGAAGCTTGAGGATGATATCCAGCGCCTGAAAGAGATAGTGAGGCTACTCCAGAGTGGAGGAGCTGCCGATACGATGAGTCCAGAGATCCACGAGGACGGAGAGGAGGAGGAAGCTCAGGGCGGTGATGAACGCAATTCGAAGCTGCGCGCTACGCTTGCTCGCATTATGCAGGAGAATATGGAGCTCAAGGAAAAGCAGGATCAGCAACTCAAGGAGATGGAGCAGCTGCGCGCGAGACTATTGAGTGGAGGTGGTGATAGTACCGTATCCCCTGCATCTGCTTCGGAAACAAATCTACTGCAGGCAAAACAGGTATGGACGTTGCCAACTTGAGGGAGCGACTGCAATTTGCCTGTGCTGACTGCCGGCTGGTTAGCAACTCGAAACCACGCTCCGCCAATTGAAAGATGCCTCGGACAAATTCTTCAAGTTCGAGATCGAGGAAGACGAGCTCAAATCGATCCACGAACGGGTCTTTAAAGGCCAGCAGGTGCTTGTCAGCAGCTGTGGGAGTAGCATATCGAAGCCTCGTCCACGTGAGTATGCCTCCATTTGTTCCCCACACCAAACCAGCCTACTCACATCTGGACCGGCAGCTAGTTTCGTGAGGCCTTCTGGATCGCTTCCGTCGCCAGGGGGATCGCAGAAGCAGCTAGCTGTGGATATTCAATATCGAGTGCGAGGTCGGTCTTCGTCCCAGTCTGCTCGCGGCGGCAATAACAATTACGCCGAGCTTCGGTCCGACACAACCGCCAAGCAATCTCTCGACCCGGAGAAAGAGCTTGAGCTGTCGCGGAAAGCCATCGAGAAGCAGCAGAAACTGCAGAATTGGCTGATCGAGAAGGAGAAACGCGAGCTGCTCAAGCTGCAACAGGAGCACGAGTACATGGAAGACCAGCGGCGGCAGCTGGTTGAGCGGGATGCCAAGTTTTTCAAGCACGCGCAGGCCGCCAAGAAGAAGCTGCTTGCGGCCAAAGCTGCTCAGCCGGTGCAGGAAGGTGATTCAAATATATAATGCAAAAGTATTCGGCTCTAAACGATTTCTACATGACCCCGACCTTGATGCCTTTGTACTTTTTGCCCTTGGCGGTGACGATCACGACTTCTTTCTGGGGCCGTCCGATGGCGTCAAGCACCGGTCTCTTGCTCTCGATGGCCTCGAACGCGACGTGGGCGTGGAGGTTCGTCGTGAATGTGACGTTGGCCGCGCCGTGCTTGTCCTTGAAGAGGATGTTCTCCACGGCCGACGGCACGACCTTGGCTATGCCCACGAAGAACTGCTCAATATCCTTGGCCGTGATGCCCTTAGGAATGCGATGCACACGAAGCTGACAGGACCGAGCATCCAGAACCTCCTGAGGTGGTGGGCGTTTCATGAGTACTCGTGTCGACTCGGCGGGAGCAGCTTCAGGCTCGGACGCCGTGATGTTGAGCTGGAACCCTGACGGCACGATCTTTGGTGGGCCCGTGTACGTCGGCGCAGCTGCACCGCGTCTCGGCTCCACCCGTGGGCCGTGGAGTTCCAGTGCCGACGGGATGATGCGTCCGCTTTCGTTTTTCACGGCGTACTTGGCCGCGAGCATCGAGGCCTGCGCGTCGATCGTGCTGTCGTGGCCGTCGGGCATTTCAAAATGCAGCAAAAACTTGGTGAGGTCTTTGAGTCCGGGCGTGGCGCGCGCGGCGTCGCCGTCTTTGCGCTGGAAGATCTTGGCCGTGTCGATGACGCGCTTGTGGTCGATGCGCAGACTCGCGAGATCGCCGTGGATCGAGTGGCCCACGAGGATCGTGTCGGCGTTGATGAACTTGAGCAGGTGCTTCTGGGCCTTCTCGAGCGAGATCTTGGACTGGTCGATCATGGCGATCGTGATGCCGTGGATGTCGGTCTTCGGGTCCACCATGCGGAACCCAGGCTCGGGCTGGTGCACGATCAGGTCCGAGACGATGCCGCGGATCATGTCCTCGCCGTTGACAGCCGAGACGCGGCAGAGCGCGTTCGACTTGCGGTCGGCCGAGCCGCTCAGTGGCGCCGTCACGCACATCTCGCAGTCGAGCGCGACGATCTTGAGGTGCGTGGGCTTGGTCTTCTTCTTGGGCTTGACCCAGCCAGGCTCGCTGCCCGACGGGAAGCTGAAGTGCTTGTCAAAGTTCGAGTGCGTCTTGGTGAGCTGCACGAGCTTCTCCCACTCGGCATCGCTCACGGCGTAGCTGAGGTCGCCCTGGAGAAGCTCAAGCATGACATCCTTGGCGATGGCCGAGACCTCTTCGAGCCTCTGTTTCTTGGACGATACAGAGGCGACGAAGGCCGCAGGGACCGCGATCGGCGCAGCAGAAGCTGGCGCATCGCGTCGGCGCTTCTTCGTGGTACTTGCAGCACCCGCCGCCGCGCTAGAGCCCGCGGACGAGGCCTTCTTGGACGCCTTGCTAGTCATGGCCACTACGTGTGTGAATGGCGACCCGTCACCAATCACGACGTTGGCAATTTTCCATTGGTCATCATTTTAATTATAATACGTTCTATTGGACGAAACATACGTTGGTGTCAATAAATAATTGCAATAATGGGGTTCAGAGACATGCCGCAGTGGAAGGCTCGACTGCCGATCTTCTCCTTCCTCCATCGAGTATGCGCGGCGCTCTGAGGCAGCGCGTGCGCGACGTGACGCAGCAGGCGACGCAGAGCGAGGCGCTCAAGCGCATCGTCGCGGGCCACCGGCTGCTGCCACCCAACGCGCTCGGACTGCGCTTCCTGCTCTTCTCGGCCGAGGCGCCCTACCGCAAGGCCGGCGGCTACGCCATCAAGCCGCAGGTCGTGGGCACGGACAAGCGCAAGGACTTTTTCGACCCGTTCGCCAAGGAGAACGTCGAGGCCGATCTCTTCGTGGCCAAGGTCTACGACGACCACTTTCTCGTGCTCAACAAGTTCTCGGTCGTCGAGGAACATGTTCGTACTGTGGCGTAATCGGACCAGTACGAAATGGAGCTGCTCAGAGGGGACATATTGGACATGAGCAGCTCGTGCTCGCGACGGTCGAGTTTGAGGAACAGGAGACACCGCTGAACGCGAACGACCTGCGCGCCGCGTGGAAGTCCATGAAGGACCTCGACGCGTTCACGTTCTTCAACTGCGGGTATGAGAGTGGAGCGAGGTGAGTGGGGGGCATGTCTTGACAGAACATTAGGGCTATTGACGTGGAACTGAGTTGACGTCGCTGCTTCCAGCCAGCCTCACAAGCACATGCAGCTCATTTCGTACGCGTCCATGGCGGCGTACTGCGGGCTCGAGAAGGTCTCGTCTAGTTTGGGAAAAAATTCTGTCATCTGCGACCTAACTGACTGACTGGTTTGACGCGAGCAGCCCCCTCTCCTTCACTTCATTCACCAGCAGCTTGGCGGACGCCCAACTGACTGCTTCTTCCAGCTGGAACAACTCCCTTTCCATCACTATCTGCACCGCCTCGATGTAAACGAAAACGCCTCAGACGAGGAGGCCGCCGGTGCGACTTAAGAACTCATTCGGATCATCTGAAAGTCATGTGAACTGACGAGTAGGTGCTGAATGTAGGCACCTTGCATGCAGCCTACTCGGCCATTCTCACGGCCATGAACGCGAGTCCGTACGCGAGTGCGGACAAGCCCCTGGCGTACAACCTGCTGCTCACCGAGACCTTCCTCTTGGTCGTGCCTCGCAAGACGCCGGCCTTCGAGGGCATCGAGGTCAACTCGATCGGCTTCATTGGCTCGTTCTTCGAGCGCAACGACGAGCAGCTCGCCTTCTTCCACCAGCACGGCGGCCTGGCGCTGCTCCAGCACGTGGCGTTCCCGCAGCTTGAGTAAAGCATGCCCGGGAGTGGTACTTGATGAAGGCGACGAATGACGTGGTGTTCATTACAATAAATATGTTTTGGCTTTTGGCACGGTGGTGTTCCTAGCTAACTATTGAGTACACGACAGAGTTGACTACCCCTCGGTCTCCTCTGCTTGGGTTGGTTCGTGTGGGTTGGGTTTTTTGTTGGTGGTGGGAGAGGGTACTGAGGGGTATGAGTCTTCACAGAGATGGAGGGACGCATCCACATAGATCAGTAGAGGTGCGAGGGAGTGGCACCTAGGCCGCCTTCGTGCGGATGCCGCTGCCGAAGCTCTCGAGCGTGTAGGCCTTCCAGCCGCCGAGCGAGAGCTGGCGCCGCTTCTGCTTGAGGTACTCCTCGACCTGCTCGAAGAAGGCCTGCTCGACGTCCAGGAACGTGAGGATGTCCTGGAGGAAGAGGCACTCGGACTGCCACGCACTCGGGGGCATTTTGTGGAGGATCGAGAAGATCAGGCGCAGAAAGTTGTTCATCTCCGACTGGCGACTCGCCACGTCCTGCTCCGACACGCTCAGGCCGAAGAACGGCATGCGCGTGAACCGCATGCGCTCGAGGAACGTGCGCGTAAAGTCGAAGGCGCAGCCCTTGTCGCCGAGGCAGGAGCACCGCGCGTGGCCCGAGGCGGCGCCGCGGAAGAGCGTGTGCTGGGGCTGGGCGTCCACGCGCAGCAGCAGCGACTTGCGGAAGCGGCGGAACTCCTCGAACGACCGCGCGACGCACTGGCTCGAGTCGCGGTCCCGCGCGACGCGGTTGGCGCCGAGCGCCTCGACCGAGATGACGAAGGAGAGGTTCTTGCGCGGGCCATGGAAGTGCGTGACCTGCGCCGAGAGCTTCTTCAGGATGGCCGGATCGACGTTCGAGTTGTCGAAGTGTTCCATGGTACAAATTCGCGAGGGGGTGGGGGGAAATGTTGGAATGCAGGGGGAGGAGGGCGAACCCCTTGACCTTCAATCGCTCAGAGGGGACGAGTGCACAGGTTGGTTGCTTCTCCTCAGAGAGGAGCGGAGAGGAGGGGGAAGGGAGGAGAGGAAGTTCCGGATAGGGAGGAAAAATAACCGCCGCCCTGTCTGCCGCTGCTGGCTTTCGAGTTCTGCTTCTGTTGTGCGAGTTCTCGCCGACTTCTTCTTAGTCCGGTTGGATCAGCCAATGGACCGTTGGGCTTTGAGTGGCGGGAGCAAGTTTCGCAATGAGACGCTCCGATGGAAAAATTGCACGAGAGAAAAGTTCGGAGCCAAAAAATACGCAAACGGGGCCCTCTCTCTGGCCGACTCGGGCCGAGAGAGCTCTCGGGGCGTCCGTCTGCCGGACAAAAGCGAGTCCCACCAGGTGGAGCTGCAGCTCGGGTTCGAATGGCTCCTCCTTGAACATGGGGGATCGTCTCTGTCCTCGTCCATCTCCTGTGTGTGCAGTGGGCACACTGGGTTTTGGTTGTGGAGGCGGAGAGCGGTTGCTCTCAAGAACTCTTTGGGCGTGAGTAGCGCGCCCTTCTTGGCGCGCGTGATGGTGGTCAGCTGAAAAACTTCCATCTCCTTTCTTGTTCTCCATGAATTCACGGGCACTGCCAAAACACACCGCCAACGTTGTGACTGTTCTGTTCTGCCATTTGATGTTCTCCGGCCATTGTTCCAGCGACGGAAAATTACGAGGCGTTTCTAACAGTCCCTGGCCTGCGGATTTATGTGGAGTGCGTTTCTGCCAGCTTTTTTTTACAGCGCATTTCTTTGAGAGACTGCAGTGCGTGTCATCGCCACAGATGGGACTCGAGAAGCAGCACCAACAGAGTGTTAGCGGGGTGCAGCATCCATATTTCTCGCCAGCTGCTTGGGACAAAGACTGACCGCTTGTCGCAAAGTTGATCTTGAGTTGCTGGTCTCAGCCTGTGAATCTTGATGCTGTCGAGAGAATCTCTTCTTCGAGTTTCTCCTGTACCAACCAAGTTTAGCGGCTGCGCAGAGCCACGTTCTTTGCAGTAGCTACGGTACGGTTTAGAGAGGGTGCGGTGCTCGTGTCTGTTCACACTCTCTGCGTGATCTCTGTGATGCTGACTGCCACTTCTGCATGGGTCTCCACAAGTGCCACTTGGTCGTCAACGGCAATTGATAAAGCACCATCCACCAAACCTTCAATCCATAAACAGATTCGAGCGGGGAATAATTTAATAGAGGGACGGAAGAGGAATTGTTGGGGAATAAGTGTTTGAGCTTTGAAGAAACATATCTAGTTTAGAAGGTCTTCGTCACACCGCAGAAGAGAGAGCCAGGTGTTAGAAGGGACATGTTGCAACTGCTAGCCACGCAGCAGAAAGTTCGCCGATCTCACCGGCAGACGGGGCAAATTCGATCATCCTCTCAGCCTCTGTAAAACCTTGCAGGTTCGTATCGCACGGTACGAACTGATCTGCCTTGTGCCTTGTTGAAGTTGGCATCAACTACCGCCTGAAAACTGAACCCACACAGATTGAGCAGCCATAGAAGATCTCGAAACTTCAACTGTCGCCAGCCAGATGCGGCATCCTGAACTTACGGACTCAGCCTGTTGGCATCGAACTAGTTCAGTCTGTTGGCGTCTAACCAGTTGAGCTGGAGCACCTCTCCGGCTAAGTGCGACACGTCACCACCAGGATCCGTTCTGTGGCTGCGACCTTTCGCGACATGCTGGAACAAATCACAGACCCAGAGGAGCTGCGCCATGGACTCGCAGCGCGAACCCAGGGATCCTGGCGCGAGCCTCTGGCGGCAGCTCCACGCGCACGTTGGCGCCAACGTTGGCGGCCATGTCAGGAATTGCGTGCAGTTAGGTAGAAGAGAGCGTCTGCTTCTCTTGGTGTCGTTGAGTTCGTTGGCGTTGGACTGGACACGTCAGTTCTGCGAGAATGTTCTCGGCACTGTCGACTGAAGAGAAAGACTAGGCCTGTGCAGTCGCGAAAGCCTCTGGATTCCTGTCGCTAGAGGCGGAGCTCTGGGTTTAGTCCGCATGGGAGTGCATGTTACGAACATCCGGAGGAGATGGAGTTCCGGAGAGCTGTGAGCAACACCATCCGGAGGGGAAGCAAGTTGGTGTCGGCGAATGCCACAGACGACGAGGCTTATCGGCTCCAAGCCCCCAAAGCCGTCCCTTCCAATCGAAGGCTGACGGCGCCGTTGCTGATGTTAGAAACGGTGGGTCTGTGCGGCGATCAACGTCCAACGATGTAAGCTACAGCGTCAGGACGGCACTCGAAACATGATAATCCCAAAAGAGAGAACATTCTGAGCCGTGAGAAGCCATGGCTCGATGGTGTTTTAGTACTAGTACTTTCGGGGTAATAGGAGGCAGAACGGTTCTGGAGCAAAGAATCTCTTTGTGCACGCTAGCTCTGTATCCTCAAGTGACCTTTCGCGGCGATCGCCCCCATGGACGCTCGACGGGGCGTCGTGCCGCGGGATGCCAACGCGGCCGACTGGCGGCAGCGCTACGAGGCGCTTCTGCAGGCGAACGAGCGACTCACCCAGCAGCTGCGGCGCCAGGACGCGGCCCACCGACGAGCGCTCACGGTCGTCAAGTACGCGCCGTCGCTGCCCAACAACGACGTCTTCACCAAGCAGCTCGTGGATGAGAACCGCGAGCTGCTGCATCGCTTCCGAGCGCTCGAGCTGCGCCTCGCCAAGGTCTGTGGCTTGCATGGGAGAAGGATGGCGGGAGGATTCCTCATGGGACTGAGTCCACAGCTCGACGCAACGAGAGCTAACTCGGCACCGTCGTCGCCGCGTCGGTCGATCGATCGCGCGAGGAAGAAGGCCAAGGCCGTTGGCCTCCCTGTGAAGCATGCGAGTGTCCAGACAGCGGACAGTGGTGGCGCTTGTGTAGGAGAGCTAATCAAGGCCGACATGGCGAGCGAGCGAGGCGCAGAGAAGGAGGAGAAGAAGCACACGGAGAATCGGATCCCGGAGGAAGTGCGGTCGCTGATCGAGACGCTCAAGCAGCGACTCGGAGAGCTCGACGTGGATCTATCTCGGCTCAGAGAAGAGAACGATCTGCTGCGACAGGAACGATCTTCGCACGAGAACGACTCGGCCACATCCAATTTGCTCCAGTACGAGGAGCTTCGCGAACAACTCCGCACGAGAGAAGAGCAGCAAGAGCTCGAACACTTGCTGCGCGACCGCATGCGGCAGTTGCAGATCCTCGAGCAGCAATTCTCGCATCTCCAGAGCAAGATCAAGTCCAAGACGCTCTTGTACAACGAAAGTCTCAGCAAGATCGAAGAGCTCACACGCGAGCTGTTCGACGCCAAGCAGAGGCTGCTCCAACAGGCCGAGTGGCTCCACGCGCAGGAAGATACGAAACTCCAGCTCAGTCTGCTCGAGAAGGAAGTGCATGCGCTGCGTAGCGAGAACGCCACGCTGAACGAGGCCGTGTCGGTGCTGTCAGCTCGGCCATTGGACGCGCTCAGTCAAAAGCTGGAGAGCAAGGCGCTGGAGATCTCGCTCTTGGACGATCAGAACGCCAAGCTCGAAGACGAGCTCCAGAAGGCCAGGCAGGACCACCGCATCGTGATGCAGACGAACGCCAAGCTGAGAGCTCATGTGGAAGCGCTGGCGAAGCAACTCGAATCGCCGCTCGCCGAGATCGAGGCGTTGAAAGCCGAGAAAGAACAGAGTGTGATGGAGCGAGAAGTCGCTGAGCTACAGCTGCAGTTCCACCTCAGCGACAAGCCAATCGAGAGCCGAGAGCTGATGGAAGCCGTCGGGAGAGCTCTCAAGCAAATGCGCTCTCATCAAAGTCCCCATGAGCCTGCGCCAGCTGAGTCTGCCGCCATTTGTGTAAAGTGCCACGGTCGAGGACGTCCAGGAGGGTCCGGCACCACGCTTCAGCAGGAACGGATTGAGAAAATGGCCGAGACGACCAAGCTGATCCAGGAGGACTTGAGAGCTGAGCTTCGGGATATGCGAGTGGCTCACCAAGCCGAGGTCGCGCAGCTTCGCCGCAAGTGCGTTCGCTGGGAGCGGCGTGCAAATGAGTACGTGGCCAAGATCGCTGCTCTTCAACGAGAGACGGAACGCACGCAGCCCCATCAGCGAATCGTTCCACAATCGTCTCTTGCTGTAAACACGGCGATACACGAGGCGAAAGGTTCTCGACCAGCTGACCAAGTCGATCCAAATTTACTAGAAGTCCGTGTATTTGATCTTCGGCTCGCACCGTCGACGCATTGCGAGGCAGCGTCGCTCGTGCTTTTCTGCGACTACTTCGATTTCGAATCGCAGCACTCGCCCGTATTTGCTCTGGATCCAGACGCCACAGCCGTCGCTCCGATCGAGTTGGAAGTCAGCTACCGACTAGTTCTGGATCGGGCGTTCTGTCGGTCTCCCATCGCGCAGAGTCTCACAATCGAGCTGCATCGGCTGGGCGTCGCGTCATCGACTGTCGTTGGAATCGCAGACGTTTCATTGGTCTCCATGTTCCTGTCCGAGCAAGGACGAGCCGCGTTGTCTCTCAAACTGCAGGACCCTACAACGCGAGCCACAGTTGGTTCGCTCCGCGTCACGATGCTGCTAGCGCATCCAGTGAGCGACCTCTTCAAAGCGTGGCACGTGGCCCCAGACCCGAAGCTGTGGTCGCTTGCTCGCCCGGACAGGCGTCCGCACGGGGATCCCATCGTCCTCAGCGTACGAATCATCGCGTTCGCACTCGCCCAGAGTTCAATGCCAGACAAAACTGGCCAAGCGAGCGTGCGATATCGATTCATGGGCCATCCGCCGGTTCGACACTCGAGTCAGCGAGTCCAACTGGGTCATGGCTACGGGTTGTATGGCGTCGATCGACTACGGTCGTTTGAGATCCCTCACGACGAGCACATTCTGGACTTTCTCGACCGATACGAACTGGTAGTGAGCGTCGGAGAACCGCCGGAGCGAGGTGAGGCGTCCGTGTCTTTCAAAGCGATCGTGTCAGGCTTCCGAGCGACTGGCAATACGTGTCGTGTCGTGTCATCCACGTTGCAGAACCGCGATGGGGAAGTCAAGGGCCACGGACGAGTCATCGGTCGAGTTTGGGTGGAGATCCAAGCGTTTGATTCCACGTCAGCGGCAGTGTTGACTGCTCGCAACTGTCGAGGGCCTATTGGTAGAGTGTTTGGGTCTGGGACCGAAGGCTACGTGAACTGGAGGAGATTCTGCCAAGTGATGCAGTTCACAGCCGCCGAGCGGGCTATTCGGCAGGTCATTTGGGAGAAGACGCAGCTCCGGCCAGGATCACTCGACTCGCTGATCGGCAAGCTGAGCAATCCGGTTCATCTGGACGATGTGTCGCTCACAACACTACTGGAACAAAGCGGCGTGCGGTTCAGTCGGTCCGAGCTATGCTTCATCGGAGGTAGTATGCTGGTCGGCCCGGACGAAAACGAGGACGACTTGGCGGCCAATCGCTTTAGGACGCAGCAGACTCTCCAGCGACTACTGCTGGTGCTTTCCACCGTTGATGCGGAGTGGGTTCGACTGGAGTCCGTACTACGGATGCACGTGGAGACGCTTGAACTCGTCACAGAACACCACGAAACGGACCCAGAACCGATCGACTGGGGCTCGTTTGTGCAGCACCTTCGACTTGGGAGGTAGGAAGCAGTTCCGGCTCGAGCTGTCACCATCCCGTGGCTCGAAAGCGTTCAACAGTGGGGCTGCTGACGAAGCTTGGACAGCTCGTAGTGGAGCTCCATGAAGCTGGGTCGCGCCGCAGGATCCGCATCTAAACACCTTGCGACAATCCTGCGAATTCCTTCTGGACAAGTTGCTGTGAGCGCATCCCCAGCATTGTTGTTGTCGTCACAACGGTCCAAATCGACTAGCAGTCGACCAAACGCGAACACGTCTGCAGAAGCGCTGAATGGTTCACCTTGCAAGACCTCGGGGGCAGTAGTCGGGCTCATATGGTAGGTTCCGATCCCGAGGCAGCTGAGCTTGGCACCTCCGCGCTCATCGAGGAAAACCTTCCGAGCACTGAGCTCTCCGTAGAAGATCTGCGGTTGGAACGAGTGCAGGTAGGTCATCGCCTGCGCCACGTCCATCGCGATCTCAAGCTTCGGTTTCATATTATGGGACGCTTGAAACCAGTCGCGCAGGCTGGGACTTCGCTCAAAGAGGATACTGCGGAGATCCCCACGAGGCAGGAGCTCTACGACTGCGGTGAAGGTGTGCTGGGTCGTGTAGGAGATGCCAATGAACTCGACCAGCTGCGGATGGTCGAGCTGGACAGCGGTCTTGATCGTTTCCACGAATGACCAAAGGGTGAAACTATCCTCAGCATGTTCGGGGGCAAGCTGCTTGGTAACAACAGTGCGCCCGTTCAGTTTCGCGAGCTGAGTGAGGTGCATGTCGCTGCGACCCAGCTCTCTTATAAAGACAAGCTCGCTGTTGAAGAGCTGAAACGGGAGCAGATCGTCGTTGATAAGTTGACTGCCCGCCATACCGGGAGAATTGAAAGTTTCTGGCTGCGTGTGAGAAGGTTCGTCGAGTAGAGGCGAACCGAACACCCCTCCATCTTTAATGATCAATCTCTTGCGACGTCGTGCGATGTTCACGACGACTGCAATGACTATCACCGATCCAGTCCCGACGGAGAAGACAAATGGTTGGGACGTGAACAAACTGCGGGCTGTGGTCACTTCGCCCATCGCCTGAGAACCTTCAGTCTCCGGGCTGGGTATGCGGGGCGACGCCGTCGATATCACGTCCTGGGCTCTGCTGGATGATGATCTACCGAAAATCAATGAACGAATATGTTGTCAGAGCAGAAAAATCAGTCGAACACCCACGTAAATTCATACCTTGATGAACTCGATGATTCCTGACGACTTGAATTCGTCGGGGCTTCCTCAGACGCTGAACCTGAACTTGCCGACTCTGCAGAGCCACTAGCGCTGTCCGATAAGGAGAAAAGACCTCCGTACTTTGCCTGAAATCGCGCATCTGACCCGCAAATGTTAGTCATCAAGTCATTTTCACGATAAATGACCACCGACTGAACCCACCACTGACGACACAAACGTTGAAACCATTCGGCAACTTGACAAGCGTAGCTGTCGGGTCGGAGCAAGCCGTGAGTTTTGAGCTTGCCGCGTTCGGGACAAGTTCGCGGACTGTTTCGACGTCCGACTCGGAGATCTCGAAATTCTCAATCGTGCTTGAATCGATATAACTGCAACGCATTGAAGGGTGTGAGAGTGGGAATTCTTACGATCAAAACATTTCGGTGGCGAACGCACAGGTACTTTAGATTCGGCGGGAAGCGAATGCCTGCGATTGTCGTGATCGGACAGCTGTAGCATGTGCTGTTGAAAAACCATAAAGTTAGTTCACGGTATCCTCGAGAACACAGTTCCGAGACAAGGATGCCCTACAATGAGGTGATCTTGTCGTTGAAGACGAGTCCTTCGAGCGACGTGATCTTGCTGGTTGACAAATCGCTGCGACAAGAACGAACTTTAGTGATTTTGTGGATCTCAAGTACACCCAAGAAGTCGTACAGCTTCTCAAGTTGCGGTGGCATGCGGAACTTTGCATCCCTCAGAGTATTCGGAACGATGTATCTGGATGGGAAAAGCGTGAGGCTCGTCAACAGCCATGGGTCCTACATTGCATTGACTTACAGTGTGGTGATGCTGCTCGGCACGGCAATCTGCTCCATCTTCGTGAAGTTGTTCATCCCCAATTGCCTGAGCGATTCCAACGTGAGTGCGGACGTGATCACCAGCCTGTTTCGGAGTAGATACTCACAGCGTCTGCAGCGACGGGGGAAACTTGATCCCGTCCAGCGACGAAAGCTGGTTGGAGACGAGCGACCTGCGCCAGCCATCCGTCAGCATTCAACGTAATACTCCCCATCCTTTCAAATTGTCTCACATAGTTGTGGCCGTGGTGCCCTCACTCATGTCGCTGTCTTGGATGCGATTTGTACTCAAATCCCTGCGTCGTTCTTCGTCAGTCCATGGTCTCCCCTTCCGAAACAAATCTGTTCGTGCGATCACGTACAGCCGCTCGACACGTGGGTAGCTCACGACGCGCTCAATTCCTTTGCTCTGCGCGTAGAACTCGAGCGCGCCGTCGCTCGGGTTTCTCGTGGCTGAGATCTCTTCGAACGAGCAGTCTGGACGCACGATCAAGCCCACCGACGCGTTCCGGGCCGAGACCATCAGCGTTACGACGTGAGGCGCCTCCGTCTCTAAGGACGCGCACTCGGCTGCGTGCGTGGCGGCCGAGAGCGACGCCAGCAGCGCGCAGCAGAGCGCGGCGTGGGCCATCGACAAACCGGATGTGAAGCTTGGCTTCGATCGCTCATGGAGAGGTACGGACGAGACGCGCGTCGAAGGTGAGCCAGTCGTCATTCTGGTTCCAGCATGGCTACTGGCCTCAGCTACATTCGCTCTACGTCTGCTGAAGCATGCGGGCGCGGACGGCGCGAAGAGGAAGCTTCCATCAGGTCCGGCATCAGTATCGACATTCAGACCTATGGGGCAAGTTAGTGGAGTTCCACCGAACCTCTGATGCAAATCTATACCCCTTCATAGTTCATGTAGCATTAATGATTTTAACAAGTAAATTCAACTCTAAGAATAGATATATTGGCATAGTTGATGGTAAGGTAACCGCTGTTTGGGTTCAGGTGGCTGGACTTTCCCACCAAGGCTTTGAACCGTGGAACCACAAATCCCAGCTCCATGCTGCTGCTTCTGCTGGCGTGTGCAACATCACGAACGGCAAAGTGCCAGCGGTCGCGACGTTGTTGGTCTTGTTAAAATTTCCCACCTCAGCGAGGCGATCTCGGCGATCGTTCCGTCCGAACTGCTCGTACAAAAACTGCTCGTCGTCCACGGGAGACTTCGAGATCATTGCAGCCGGCGTCGAGAGCGTCCCCGACTTCAGCGACAGAGAGTGGACGGGTGGATGAAGGTCTCGTCCTGTCTAACTGAGGGAGATTGGGAGAACAATGTGAATACATGTACTTGTGAGGCATGCTGGTGCGGGGACGGGACGATTTTACCTGTCGATCCACTAAAACGGACCCGTTCGTCGAGCACGCTTTGGACATTTTTGAAGTCGCGCTGCCAAGTACGACCGCCTCTGTGTGCAGAAACTTGCCAGAAGCTTCCAACGGCGAATCTAACTGCTTGCGACGGTCTGGAATGCAGCAAACTTGCTGGTGTTTCCTGCTAGGTCTTTCCACTGACGTGTTCGTCGCATCGACCCGGCACTTGATGTCCACATCGAGACACTCGAACCTCCATAGAATCCTGCCACATCGTCTGTTTTACGTACAGCACTCGACGCTCGCGTAGCTCAATGCGCGCTCAATCTCGTTGCTCTGCGCGCATAACTCGATCACGCCCGTGGTGGGGTTTGTTGTAGGCTACAACAAATCCCAGCTACAACTCGTAACTGAGATCTCTTCGAACGAGCAGTCTGGAAGGGCGAACCCAGCCCACGCTCTCGTTTTGAGGAGAGACCATCAGCGTCACGAAGAGAATGTCAGCTAGGTCGACACTCCGTGGAGCGCGGACAGCGGTGAGCGGAGAACTCCATCATCTTGTTCATCAGCATCCCAGTTTCATAATATGAAACTGGGATGCTGATGGATCAATGATAGGTAAATATCTAGAGCGTCACCGTGCCACGCACGGCGTTAGTAGTACAATACCCTCTCACAGTCGACTCAATGGATTGCAAGTAATAAACTGCAAGCGATTGTGGAAGAAGAAAACTTGACATGCTCGATAGGATGGATCCCACAGATCCTGCTGATTGGTTTCGGCTGTTGGGCTTTCTCACCAAGGCATTGAGTTCTGGAGACCCACAAATCCCGAACTCTATGCTGCTGCGGCTTCTGGTCGCCTCGGCACCCCTCGGCAAAGCACCAGCGGTCGCGACGTTGCTAGTCTGGCCCAAGTCTCCCACCTCCGCGATCGGGCTGAGTCCGAACTGCTGCGGAAATCGTGTGAGTGGCGACTAATACGCGACCAGGTACACATGGAATAGAAGATCGATCAATTTGGCGGGTCTCTAGGGTCCAGAGTTAGCCCGAAGCTTGGTCAGCTCGTAGTGGAGTTCTGTGAAGCGTGGCCGCGCCGTGGGGTCAGCGTTCAAGCAGCACGCCACGAGCACGCTAATACCTAGTGGGCACGTCGGCGTAAGCAGGTCTTCAGACTCGTCAGTGTTGCAGTCTCGATCCAACTCGGCCATGAGCAGTCCAAACGCGAACACGTCCGCAGAGCTGCTGGTCGCCTCGCCTCGCAGAACCTCAGGAGCCACTGTCTCCGTGCTGTGCCGTTGGCGACCGATCCCGAGGCTGCTGATTTTCGCGTCTCCACGTTCGTTCAATAGAACCTTCTGAGCAGTCAATCCGCCGTGTAGCAGCTGAGGTTGAAACGAGTGCAAGTACGTCATCGCCAGCACCACGTCCATCGCGATCTCGAGCTTGGCCTTGAGCTTCCGCGACGGTTGAAACCAGTCACAGGCTTGCGGCTTGGGATTCGGCCCAGCGAGGACACTGCAGAGATCCCCGCCGGCCATGAAGTCGACCACTGCAGCAAGATCATGTTGGCTTGTGTAGCTGATGCCGATAAATTCGACAAGCTGAGGGTGGTCGAGTCGAACGGCAAGCCTGATGTTCTCCATGAGCAAGTTCAAGCTGGCAGCGTCTTGGGCTCGCGTTGGGAGCAATTGTTTGGTGACGAGGGGGCGGCCGTTCAGTCGCGCCAACTGAAGGAGACTGCTTTCTGTACGAGCTAATTCTCTGACAATCGTGAGGTCTTGGCGAACAAGACAGAACGGCATCAAGTCATCTTCTAGCAAACTGGAGATGTCCTGAAAGGACTCGTCGGAACCATCACTTTGGGGTGTTTCAAGTACAGTATGTAGCTGAAATGATCGCTTGGGGGTCTGCTTGCTGCGTGCAGATTGACGAGCCCACCGAGTCAGGAACACAATCACGACTACCGCCCCGAGCGATCCAAAACCGATCCCAGCGATGAGGCCACTCTTCGACCCGGACCCATGCTTGGCAAGGCTGGAACGGTCGTCAAAAGTGAGGTCTTCACTAACTGAGCCTGACTGCTTCACTGGCTCTTGATCTCCGGCCACGCGCTGCGCTCTTTCAGTCGAGGAGCTCTCCGATGCTTGGCTTGAACGCGGTTCATTCGAACCTCCAGTACTACCAGAGTACCGCGTCGCCATCATTAGTGAACACGACGCGAGATCACGATCTTACCTTGTTGGAGTGGACGACGGTTGTACTGTTGTGCGGTCTGGAGTCGCGGACGGACCCGCATTTGTGCTAGACGGAGGCTTTGTCGTCGGCGTCTCTATTTTCCGCGCAGGCTCGGGAGACACTTCTCCCGCATTGGGCTCTTCTGATCCGCTGCCGCTCTCGGACCAAGAGACTCCGCCACCGTACTTTTCCCTGAAGCGAGCGTCTGGCATTTGGCGAGTCACTAAACTGCTGCATTTTTACCGTCCATGCCTGAGGTACTCACCGCTAATCACACAAACTATGTATCCATTGGAGAACCTCACGAGGTCAGCGGTTGGGTCGGCGCAGCTCGTGACGCGCGTTCCGGAGTTGTTAGGGCCGATCTTTCGGACATTTTCAACGTCTGACTCGCAGATCTCGAAGACTTCAATAGTTGATGCGTCAATGTGTCTGCCGAACATTGGGATTGGTCACAAGGCCGGGATGAGAAGAGCTCGCAAGGTCGCGTACAGGTATTTCAGGTTGACTGGGAAGCGAACGCCAATGATCGACCGGATTTGAGCGGCGTAGATCGTGCTGAGCGTTTGAAGCTGCATCAGTCTTGGCTCCGCATTCCGCTCCATCCCAACAGATTACCTACAAGCTCGAGATCCTCTCCCCAAAGACGAGTCCCTCAAGGGAGGTGATGGTGGTGGACGTGAGATCGCTGGCGCAGAGGAATTGTTAGCTCACGAAGGGGGAGAGAGAGATCATTGCGTACAGTGTGTCGAGGTGCGGCGGCACGTGGAACTTCGCGTCCTTTAACCGGTTTGGGATAATATACCTTCTCTCAGAGCTGTCAGCTGTGCGAAGAATACGCCGAGCCGACACAGTCTACGCACAAAGTGGAGACGGTGGTAGGCACGTTGATCTCATCCATTCCCGTGAAGCTGTTCATGCCAATTGATCTACATCGCACTGTCGCCAGCCGCTCGTGTATCGCACTAATTCTCCAGACCATCCACGTCTTACAGTGTCTTGAGCGAGCGGGGAAACTGGAAGCCGTCTAGAGAGGTAAGATTGTTCCCGATAAGAGAGCTGCCAGTCAATCCAAGCAACGTTCAGTCCGATCGGGTTGGTCCTGCGTTCAAAAGAGAGAGCTCTCACATCCACGTGGCGTTCCCACCGGAGAGATCACTGCTGGTGATGGGATTTTCCGAAGACTCCTGTCGCACGGCCGTCATCCAACGGATCTACTTCTGGTCCAGCAGCCCCAACGAACGTACAGAAATTCGACGCTCGGGTAGCTGACCACGTGCTCGATGCTCTTGTTCGACACGCCGAGAGACGATGTGGCCGACACGCGGACCTCTTCCAGCGAGCAGTCGGGGCTGACGATCCAGGCCGCGGACGTATCCTTCGGGGAGACCATGAGCGCCACGACGCTCGGAGCCTCGACACCCAGTGTTGTGCAGACGGCATTTGCAGAACCGTTCTTAGCCGCCGCGTCGCCGACAACTAGCAACACGATACGTAGGAGACCTCGATGCATGCTGCGCACCAAAATTGCTTCTGAGGTTGACAGCCGAGGTGTACCATCTGTGCTGGGGCGCGTCTCTGTCCGCCATTGCACCCACTCTATCGTAGGTGTCATTTCGAAGAGAGCTGACCCACTCCCAAAAATTGGAGGTCTGACATTTCACAGATACATTCTCTCCACATTCATATCGAAAGGCGTGCGCAGCAGAGCCGAGCAGTCGCCGAGAGGCGATGTGTAGTGGGCGCAATTTTTGCCTCGAGAAGCGTCTCGGCGAGCTCACACTCGGAGTCTACCGGAGCTACAGTTGAAGACAGAGGAGAGACGCTCAAGATGGCAACCATCCTCGGTGAACAATATCTACACCTTGATATTTTATACCTTAGATTTTTGGATAGAATCATTTTGGATCTTCTAATATCATTGTACTGTGTAAACGCATAACTTGTATTTGTCTATATCGTTGAACCATATCACTCGTCCTCGGAGCCACCAACCCAGCGCGACTAAACCCGTTGACGGCTTGACTCCCGCACGACTCCACTCCCACACGGCGACCTCAAGGCAGGAAACCCATGCGGCTCTCGCGGGGCCTCGCGTTCTTTCTGCTGGCGCTCCATGCGCAGCAAGCGGCTGCTCGCGTGTGCGACGCCACTGGCAAAGAGGCGCCCGCCGTTGTGACGCTGCAGGTCTCACCAAAGTCCCCGACAGCCGCCATTGTGGTCAGCCCGGACTGCACTGTGACAGAGTTCTTGCCATCGTCCCCCGCGGATCTTCTGGTCAGTGACGCTGGCGTTCAGCACGTCGAGAGCGTCCCGAGCGTCGAGATCCTGTGAGTGGGAGCAACCACGATATTCAAGGACGAGCCTGTTAACCTGCGACTAATTCATAGGACGCTGACGGGGAATGCTATCACGAGTGGCGACTTTTCGAGTGCAACGTCCATTTGGAGCTTGTAAGTCTCGAGTAGCTCTGCCCACTGCAATGGGTATGAAGTAATAGTCGATTCTGCCGCAGGGATCTACGTGGCAACAAGATCTCGTCGCTCGACGGCTTCAAGTTCCCCAAGTCCCTTCGTAGTTTGTACGGCGGCACTTCTCCACGAGAGGGAACTGGGCTAATAAGCTCATTGGGCGGTATGAACAGATATTTTGACTCGAACCAGCTCGAGCGGATCCTTCCCAGTCAGATCCAGGACGGCCCAGAGTCGTTGTAAGTGCAAGGCTGACGGCGAGGCAGTTTGGCCAACGTGTGGTGGGCGCTTAACGTTGGAATCCCAGGTCTCTTAGTGACAACCGCTTCACTAGCATATCCAATGTTGCGTTGCCCAAGAGCGTAACGAAGTTGTGAGTACAGGCGCTCTTGCAAGTGTGGGGCTTGATGTTCACGAGTCACTTGCAGGTCACTTTCTAAGAACAGCTTCTCGAGCCTCCAATTCGAGGTCCCGTCGCAACTCAGCTCCCTGTAAGGGTTGAGCCACTTTGCGCTTGTGTGGGTCTCACGGCTTACTGGTGGTGTGCAGGGATATGTCCTACAACGCAGTCAAGTCCCTCGAAGGAGTCGTTTGGGGCAACAAGCTGTCGGACTTGTGAGCTCCCTTTGTCTCTTCCCGTTTGATTGAAAGGCTCGCCAACCGCTTCCCTGTATTCTCGCAGCGCATGCTTCAGCTGTCAGCTGACTTCGATCTCCCGTGTTCGATTTCCTGCAAACCTCAAGTCGCTGTAAGTGCTCACGTTTCACTCTCGATAACAACGTGATTGAAACTGGGTGCGCCCACACAGATCATTCGCGTACAATGAGATCACGACGTTCGAGATCTGCCAGTCGGATCTCCAAACGATGCAGGCGATGGCTTTCCCAAAACTAACTACCACCCAGCCGAAGTGCAAGGATACGACTGCCACCCGAGTCTTGCTGCGGTCGAACGCCATCCCAGTATGCGTGATCAGTGGTAAGGCTGCAACGCTGGCTCGTGGTGGTGATCTGTTGCGATTGAAGCAAATATGGCTTGCTGCTCTAGATGATCGATTCCAGAAGAAGTATGTTCTTTCCGTTGACCCGGACACTACGACAAAACCGGGGATCAACGACTCGCCCACTTCAACAAACTCCAGCTCGACGACCAATGACGATTCCTCACGGGGACAAACTGACTCTCCTCCATCTAGCCCTTTGGAGGGTACCACAGACGCTCCCAGAGCGAATCCCCCGGCTCGACAGGGTCTGTGTTGCAAGACCTCTGGAACCTCTGAGCGAAGCTAATGGTGCTGTTGCGTGTGACTGACAGATCCGAGTGGCAAGTTACCACAGAGTCGCCAAGAACTGGGAATGGGAGCAGTGGGTCGCTAGATGAAGTGAAGCCGTCCGGTCAGCAAAGTTCGACAAAGAAACCTTCAGGAAGCTCCAACGCATCTACACTCGGCTCGAAGACAAATTCTCACGCTACGACTACGATTGTGATCGTCGGGGCCAGTGCCATAGCGGTTGCGGCCGTGCTGGCTTTCATGATATGCAGATGCAAGCGACAGCGAACTGGGGACGAGTCGCTCAACTTCGAGCCAATAACGGGAACGCCCTCCAAAGCCATCACTTCGCAATCCACGTCCAGTGGGAACGACCTGTTGAATGACAACGACCTCTTGCGGCTACGCATCGACACCCGGGAAGTTTCGGTGCTCCAAGCCTTGGCTCGGGGCGGCAACGGACTCGTGCAACTCGCCCGGTACAGAGGCCATCTCGTCGCGGCTAAGCAGCTCCTCCCCGATCTAGTGCGAGATCCTGGCGCCATCAGCAATTTCATGGATGAGATCCGGCTCTCCGCAAAGTTACAGCATCCGCGAATTGTCGAGTTCATTGGTATCACATACAGCAGCTTACGTGATATGACGGTCATTATGGAGTACATGGTCGGAGGGGATCTCCACTCAGCGCTTCGTGATCCTGACCAGCGACCACTGTCGTCACACTGGATCGAGCACTCAGCAAAACTCAAGCCCAAGACCGCTATCGCAATTGACGTAGCTCAAGCAATGGCGTATCTTCACTCCTATCAGCCACCGATCGTCCACCGTGATCTCAAGGCTCGTAACGTTCTACTTGACGCGAAGACCAACGCCAAGCTTAGCGATTTCGGCATCAGCCGTGCGGCATCTACCAGCTCGACCATGACGGGACAAATCGGCACGCTCGCATGGATTGCCCCGGAGGTATTGCGTGGCGAAAGGCATAGCGAGAGGGCAGACGTTTACTCGTTTGGCGTGTTGCTGGTAGAAATGGATCGGTGCTCGTATCCGTTTGCGGCTGAGGATGCATCAACCGACGAGCCCACGATGAGCAGCACGCAGATCGCGCTACTGGTGAGCGCTGGCAAGCTCAAGCCGGAGACACTGACAACCTGTCCAAAGGCTATTCGGGATTTGGTGGGTCGCTGTCTGGAGTACGATCCTAAAATTCGCCCCACGTTTATCGAGCTTGAGTTCGAATTACAGAACCTACTACCGAATTGAGAGTGCACAGAGTGGATTCACATCTGTAGTCCATTCATCATAAATCAACAAAACCTGTACCGCACTCCTAGTTGAGGTAGCCAAGCTTGCGGATGATCTTGAACTGTTCTGCGTTTTAATTGGTAGGTCAGACAAATTGACGCTAAACCAGGATTTAGCCCTAGAGAATACCTGGGATCTCCATCATCGCGGCTGTGGCGAAGCCCACGTCTGGCTTGATTCGATTCAGCTTCATCACGCGATTAAAGTCCACGAATTGGAAATTGTCGAATCGCCGCGCCGGCAACGTGTCGTCATAGTGCTCCATCAGCTCCCATGGGCCGTCACCCACGCCGACCACCACGATCGCTATCAACATTGACCAATTAGCCGCCACAACCTCTTCGAATCCGCATACGCTCTTCTGTTCGTACACAGCGCGTGCTTGGAGGCCTCGACGATGGCCGCAGCCGTCTCCTTCTCGTTGGTGACCTGACCGTCCGCGATGATCACGAGAATATGGTACGAGTGGGTGGCCTTGACTTGGCGAATTGCCTCATGAATGATGGGCGCGAAGTTCGTTGGCCCCGCCAGCGCGAGCTTGGGCGTGATCTCGCCATAGCGCAGCAGTACCTCGTCGAAGCCCTGGCACGGCTTGCCGTCCGGGTTGAACGGGAACACGGCCTTGTCGCCCGTCGTCGAGTCCCCGAAGCCAAAGGCCGGGATGAGGTTGTCATCGTCGAATGGCTCGAGCGTGCGGCCGACGATCGAGACAACGCTCTGCGTTCAAACCGATTAGACCGAGCACCTCGCGAAGAGCTACAAACGACTAACCTGGTACGGGTTTAGCACGAAGTTGGTCGGGTCCACATCGTGAAGGCACTTGCCATTGAATGACTGCTTGCCTGTCCACTAGGGATGGTTGTACTGGTTAGACCTGGTCGACGGTCTGAATACAGTGGTTAGACCACTCAGCTCACCGTGTTAGACTTGGTGTAGTCAATCTAACCGTCAGATTGCAGTGGTTAGTCCTCTTGCGCTCCAAGCGCCAAAACGTCTATCGTACTCCGAGGATGAGGTTGGACGACTCCAGGCCCTGCGCGCTAATGCGGCAACCCAATTAGATCATGCCACTTTAGTCCTGCTCAGTAAGTCGCCGTTCCTACCGCAGCGCCTCTTGCAGTTGCGCTATGTGATCACACGGTTAGACGCAGTGCGCATATAGACGTATGACGCAGACGTACCGAAGGTCTCGTACTGGTCCGGAATGGCCTGGTTGAGGTTCTTGTTCTCGCGGCCGCCGCCGCTAGCCGACGACGACTTGTTCCCCATGATCCGTCGCCTTGGTGTTAGTCGAGAAGCTGGAAAAATGGAGACAAGAAGTCCAAGAGATATTGTCTTATCGGGTTATTTAACCCTTACTGGATACGTAACACAACGAATGATGGGTTCACCTTTCGACAGCACCATCATTCCGATTGGGTTCGACGAACCAACACTCACCTTCGTTCCCTATATCAGTGCTCACACCTTCTTAACTTTACATTTGACGGTTCGATTAGACCGGTTAAATCGTTAAACCGGTTCACATGCTTCACCGATTGCAATGGCGGACGGCAACATCCGCATGCAACCACCAGCGATGGCGACGGACTGGGAGGCGACGCTCGCGCTGCTGCGCTGGCGCACGGCGCGCCGCGGCCACGAGGCTGACGCCAAGCTCCTGAAGACGGGCACCTCGCTGCTGTGTGGCGAGGAGCTCACGTCGTTGCGTGCGGCCGCGGCCAAGTGCAACGTCCCGCCGGACCGCATCGCCACCGAAGTCATCCACTTCGCGCTGCACCTCGTGGCTAAACCGTCTCGCGACGATGCCGACAAGAGACAGAGTCGCAAAGTGCTCACGCTGCTGCATCTCGGGCTCAAGGCATTGCGCGCGACGGCCGGCGAGACCGGCAACCTCGCCATCCCGCTCAACTCGTGCAACTTGCTGCTCGCGGCCATGGCCGACACGCTCGAGAGCGTGGCCGAGAGCGCAGAGAACGCAGTCGGCGCGATCGTGGATGTGCAGCAGATTTTCGTGTTCCTCTTCGCCATGGCCACGAGCGACACGCCCAGCTTTACGATGTACAAGCCGCCAACAAACGTCTTCTCGGCGTTCATGCAGCGCGCCTGCTCGGCCGCGTTCGCGCAGCTCGAGGGCTCGCCGGCGCAGCGAGAATTGGTCGCGTTGGTGCGTGGAATCGTGCGTGTCTTCCAGGAACTGCAGTTCTCCCAGGTCAACAAGAAGAAGGTGTTCGTCGCGATCGCCAAGACTTCGTTCCGCGAGGTCGTGGGCTACCGGCATGCCCTGCTTTCGCACTGCGCGATCGATGGCGTCGGAGAGATCCTACGCATCCTTGACCGTATAATCGTTGACGCGCTCTTTGACAGCGAGCACCTCCGCGAGTTTGAAGGTGCGCTCGTGAATATTCGATTATGGCAAGAGACCGAGAACGACGAAGGCACCCACCACAAGCATAAGAAGCAGAAGCAGAAGCCAGGCGCCAGTAACAAGGTCGATGCTTTGGTGTCGTACCAGCGTCACCTCTTCGACGAGCTCAAATCCTTTCTGAGTGACGCCACCGTCCCTTTAGAAGCCAAGCAGTCAATCGGCTCGCTGGTTGAGGTACTCGTCAACGGATTCTCGGTACGCATCCGTGCTGCCGCAAATGAGAAGATTGAGGACACACGGTCGGATCTCAAAAGCAGCAAGAAACGTGTGGCGAACGTCATCGCCACGACCTCGACTGCGTACTCGCCGTTCAAATTCTGGGCCGAACTATGTGGTGTCGCCTTCGGTGCATTCCAGGCTGTCCAACAAGAGAAAGGGGAGCATGAAGCTGTCGCGATGCTTGCGAGTGTATACGACTCGCTTTTCAAGGCGCTTTGTGATGCGGACGTGTATCGCGTGACGGAAGACACCGAAGAGCAAGAGCAGTTCCACATGATGCAGACTATTCTCTCCCGCTTCGTTGAGTTCCTGCTATCGGATGAATACAAGGCCGTCGTGTCTGCGACATCGGCAGCGACGACGGCTCGAGTGTGCAGTATCATCTCGAACGCCGTGCGATGCACCCCTAACCTCGTCAACACATCGCTTGTGTCGATTTTCGAAGTAATGGGTGCGTACAGTGGCGTCCAGAACGCCGCAAGTGACGCCATGGTTGAGCTGCTGCACGCATACGAATCGATGCGTCTCATCGACTCGTTTCTGCGTGCGTGCTGTGCTACGTCGGATGAGAACGCAGAGGTCTCGTTGGGTTTGCAGTCGATCATGACCCACGCGACCACGGAAGCGACACTGCGTCGCACTTACATGACTCTCCCTCCTGGTCAACTCGAGATTGTGTGGCGATTACTGACGGACAAGTTGGCAACCTTGTGCGGCAGTCGCGAGAGCGAGAAAGTTGCAGCAAAGATGGCTTTGGTGCGTTCATTTTTCGCTGTTTTCCTCCAAGAGATACATATCACGCCGCAAAATCGTGCAAAGGTGGGTGAGCTTGTGACGGAGAGCCACGATAAGCTTCTTGCCACACTGTCGAGTCGTGCTACGCGTTTCCAATCGAAGAAGGGGAAGAAGAACGGTTCTGACGAGTTCTCAATCGTTGAACGTGAACTGTTTAGTGTGTTTGGCGAGTTCTTGGCGCTGTACGATGGGCTGGCTCCCTCTGTGCGAGCACAAACTCTAGACGTTGTGTTATCGTCACTTGAGAACAAACTATCGCCCATCATGAGAAGTCTGCTGGCTGGTCAAGACCATCAAACTCTTGGTGCAGCTGCTGGCATCATCAAAATTGGTGTCCACAAGCTTCGACGAAACACAACGGATGCAGAGGTCGCAAAGAACGTGGCGACACTGATTGTAGACCGCGTAATCGGATGGCGATGCTGGAACGCAGTCGCATTTTACCTTGCTGAGCTTGTGCAAGGCATCGATGACGGCAAGGCCACGGCCTTTTATGTGGAGCTTGTGCGAAGCTACCTTGGCCAAGACTCTCAAGTTGGAGCGGCAGAGAGAATCCTACGCGACGCAGCTTTCTACGAAATTGTTGTTTTACAGCGCGTTGCGTCCCAAGTTTTTGCAAATGTGGTCAGAGTTAAAGGATTCACTGACGAACGCAGAAGTGTCAAGAGATTGTTCGATTACCTGGCGATGATTCCCACTGGGTATCTTCGCGTTGACCAAGATGCAAGCGGGGAGCTTCTAGGAACTGCGCTGGATGTCCACAAAACTATTGCCAACTCTCAGCAACCCGGAGACACAGACACACTTACCAGTGTAGCGAAGTGGATTGAGAGGTATTTGGTCGCGACAGCTACTGTCAGTGAAAATGCGCAGTTACAACAGAACATCTTGGCATGGACTGAGTTCCTGTTGATCGAGGCAAGTACCTTCGATGGATCAAGCACCCGTCTGATAAGAGTCGCTGTGACATATCTCACATCATCTTCCGCGGGTGAGGCTGCTCACTCTGCATTAGAAAATGTATTTACTCGATTGCTCGCACAAAAGACGACGAGAGGTTATGAGACGAGTGCAACGGTTTTGGAGGCATTTGCGAGCATCCAGGAAAAGCAACCATCCGAGACCTCGACAAGCAAGTTTGTGGACTTGCTGATCTTGAGAGTGGAAGCTGATCCATCTATTGTGAATGGTCATGACTCCGAAACAAGCTTCCAATTGCTCACTGCACTGTTGAAGTACACAGCAACCCTTCCCGAGAATGCATCGGCTCCGTTTCTTCAAGTTCGCCGTTCCAAAATCTCCGCTCTGATGGCAACACATGTGAGCAGCGCCTTATCATCAGCAATGCAGAGGATTACGGTAGACCAAAGCTTAACTGACAGCCGCCATGGTTTTTTTGGAACTTTCTGCGAATACTTCCATTTGCTTCGGCCGACTGTGACGCTCGAGACCTTTGGCTGTCTGCTGGCTGTTGCGCTTGTGCTCGCAAGTACAAGTGCTGAAAGCGATATCAATAATGACCGGCCCCTCTCGTGCCTTGTACAACACTCTAACAAAGACGAGTTCAGGTTGCTCATTAGCACGTTAATTCGAGAATTGCTCGTACCAAGCTCGGACCGAGTGATTGCAGCTCTGAAAGCGCTTGTTTTCCTGCTCGACACCGACAAGAAGCTGTCTCCATCGTGGCGCCAAGTACTGAGCGAAGCCAAGACATGTTTTGTCGGAACGTTTATTCAGATCTTCTCGCGGACTCTGACTCATTCATCTACAGGTCAGGCAACGTCGCTGTGCTTGTGGAATCTCCGTGTGTTCGTGCTTTTCTACTGCAAGGCCGAGCTATTCACGTGGAAATCGCATGAACTGCCCCAAGTGTTCATCGGTTTCCAGCCGCTGACCGCCATATCTGCGCAGCTCAAGTCTGATGTCAGCTCGACTGTGTGGTCCTCCGTTCAAATTCACCAGGTGTGGCTGCTATCGTACACACTCTTACTGCGAATCGTGCGACATCACTTCGCTTCGCTCATCAATGGCATCCCCCACATGATCGACGCACTGAACGCCTTGCTTCGAGTGCTTATAGCCACGTCAACATCAGCGTCGGCGACAAATGCCGGAGAAACTACCGCCTACACGCTGGAGTGGAGCTCGAACCTCGCACGTTTGTACGGCTACCTGAAGCCCCAGGACGCGGCACTGCGCAAGCACGTGGTGTATTTATTGCTGACGTACCTTCGCGGTGTGACCCAGGGCAAGCTGTCGCTTGGGGCTCAACAAAAGTTACGGTCCGGCGTGTTTGCCCTGCTCGAGATTTGCTCGCAGTTCGAGAAGGAGCAGCTCTATGCGTCACTTGACTCGACAGGCAAGTCGCTGCTCAAGTCGCTTGACACGAGTTACAAGCTCACATACCGCTACGCCGGCAAGGTGTAGTAAGCCAGCAGCCTATAGAGACAGTGTTGATTATCTACAATGCTAAACCTACATATTCACGCCAGGACTACTGTAGTGGTCTTCCCACCGGCTCTCACCCTTGGATGTGCTGTTGTAGTACATGGTGCCTGCACTTGTTCTGAGCAGAATGCGTCAACTCCTCGTACTTGATCTGGCTTGGAGGTGAAGATACAGCGGTTACCAATCCTGTCAAAGACCGCGGCGACACGAAGAATCGACTTCTCAAAGTTCGGTGTTGTTCGGTGTTAATAGTAGATCAAGAGAATTACGTCGCTGGGGTGCGTAAGTCTCGTCTACGAGTACATGTGAGCATACGCGGGCATGGACTGCACCAATTGCTGGGCATATTCGATCCGCCTCTCCACGAGAAACTCCGGCTCCAGCAAATCGGCCATCAGCTTGTATCGCTCCATCATTTCCAGCGCGTGAACATCGACAGGCCGCGGCAGAAAGTCGTCGACGCTGAGTTTCTTGACAGGCGCTTCGAGAATCGGCATTGCAACGCAGGGTTATGAACGATTACATTTCTGTGAGTTTCGAACTCATAGCCGACTCCACCGCACAGCAAAAGAGAAATATCGAGTAATATGTTGTACAAGGGCTGCCAACTCTTCTCAGAAGCTCCGCGATCTAGTGGATTATCACACTTCATCAAGAAATAATTCATGAGGGTCGTGAGGTCGGGGCACGAGACGGGTGGATCATTCGGCGAACATATCGCTTGACTCACAGTCATGTCGCGCAGCGTCAGCAAGAAAGGCAATGGCTTTTCGAGATACTCTGCAAGACGATGAGCTGGAGGCAACTCCGTAAGAATCTGGAACTGCTTGAAGGACGCCCACAGCTGACGAAGAGACTTGTCGGTGCCAGGTTTTCCGACTCTTTGGCGTTTGTTGGTGCGTTCGCTTGTGCTTGACGAGGCATTGGATATTCCTTCAAAAAACAAGCAACGGTCAG
>JAADVR010000034.1:0-107273 GCA_023335855.1 Pythium scleroteichum | reverse complement strand
TCTCGCAAGGCCGGGAGACCTTGCAGCCATGAGAACGAGCCGACCGATGACGTCGTGGGAGACGAGCACTTCTACTTCTTCTCCGCCGACGAGTCGGACGAGCGGTTCGTTGTCGATGTCTCTTAGCTCCGCGACGATGTGACCCGCTAACTGGAAAGAACACCGCCGTGAGATCATGCGAGGAAACAAAAGTCTTAGTCGGGCTACCTCTGGGAGGGTCTTTAGGCCGAGTACAGTTCGCAATACCGCGGCATCCGATCGGTCTGCATCACCGGTTGATTGCGCCAGCACGACGACACTCCTGGCTCGGTGGGCGGCAACCTTGTGCAAATCCACCGAAAGCATCGGTGATCCAGTCCGAAAAATTACTTTAGTGCCTAGCATTTCGTCAGGACGTAGTTGTGACGCGAGTTCGGCTTCAAGCTCTTCTTTGTCTCTTTCCGCAAGTACGATGACAGTGCCTCCTATCTCACTTGCGTTAGCCAAACAGAGCTGGCGGATAAAGGATATAGACTTGTCTGTCCACCCCAGCATCAACTAGCGCGGAAGATTGTCAGCAAGAGGTGGTGAGAAGAGTGTCCAGATTGCTCTTACTGTGTGTTTGTCCTCAGCACCTTGCTCTTCCCTTTCTTCAGGCTGTCCATTTTTTCACGAATGCCGTCTACTACAAAGCCCATAATAACGGAGAAGTAGAGGATCCCGACGAGAGTCATGACCACACCAATGATGCGTAAACCCGTCTCTGTAAGCGAGGTGTGACTGCCGGCGTCGCCAAGAAAGGTCCATGACTGCCATACCATCTCGTGGAACTGTTGGCCCGGCTGACTGGCTTTTAAAATGCACGCACCGACTAACATGAGCACGAGGCCTACACAGGCAAGCGAGATTGTCTGGCCCTTCCGAGTGGAAATGTACTGGTCAATCTTGTAAGCAGCCCGGTCATGAAGTGAATGCTTCTTTGGTGGAACGGCCTTGCGCTCTATACGCTCTTTCTGTCTTGCCTTGAGATCTGCCTTGCTGAGCTGTGAGACGCCGAGAGCTGCTGGAAGAGTTCCTGTTCTCCGGAGATGGGGAGCTTTGCGAAATGACCCAGCTTGTGCGCTTTTCATCACTAACGCGGGCTGAAAGCCGCTGGAGGCTGGATCGACCAGGGCAGAACTCGCTCCAAGATCTACAGTCTCTTTCGCTGGTTCAGTGTTGCTGGCGACTGCATCAACTGCCGTACCATCATTTGACCGCGAAGTGTGAGACTTCCCCACCATCATCATTAGCGCGCCTTCGCCTTCGTGGCTGCTCTCAATGAGTTCCGCATTCCCGATCACAGAAACCGACGTGTACTCGCCCATTGCCGGCAGCAATTTGACATGCACCGCCATGGATTGACGAGCCGCGTTCAGTCAGAGCTCGACTAGGTGGTCCTATTGTCAGCACGCCGCAGCTCTTAATCTGGCGCGGCACATTGGAGCAAGGCCATGGCGGAACTGCCTGGAAATAGACCTACGTGACGAGCGATACGCGGTTCTTATCTTGCACTTCAACGTTGTCACAAGGTTACGTAACCCTCTGTGGGGTTACGGTCTCCGATATCTTCTTGACAGTGAGGAATCCGAGACAGATCCAACGAACATGAGCCAGGCCACACGCGTCTACCGCCTCTCGCGCTCGCTGCAGGGGCTGCTGGGCAAGTCGGAGCTCTCTCGCCCCGCGGCCGTGAAGGAGTTGTGGGTCGCCTAGGTGGGAAGGCCTTGTCGTTGGAGTTACTTACGACGTGTGGATGTGGCAGTTGGGTCTACGTCAAGGAGCACAAGCTGCAGGACCCGTCGGACGGTCGTATCATCCGCCCGAACCAGCAGCTGCGCGACGTCTTCGATGTCCAAGGGGACGAGATCAAGTTCACCCAAGTCGCGGGGCTCATCTCCAAGCACCTCGAGGAGCCCGTCGTCTGAGACGTGAACCACCGAAAACAACACATTTGAAGTCGACGTCTCTTACAGTACAGTCGTGAGCACTCCGTTCTCGTCGAGATACGTTTGCGTGTCCAAATGTTCGTCCTGCTCATGGTCATCGTTGTTGACCGAGAGACGCACCTCGTCTAGCATGCGGTCCATGAACCGCTGGCTCTCTTCCATCTCGGCAGTCGTGATTGGCCGCGAAGCGCCAAGCAGCTCTTCTGGCATCATCATGGAGTGGGCGTGTGGTGTGCTCGCTGATGTGGACGACACCGTAGACGAGGACACAGTTGCTGTCTGCATCGAACTTGGAGCAGACGAACTAGCCATCGCTGCGGAGTTGACCGACATGGCCTCCTGGTTGGCTGAGCCGTAGAGCTGCGTGAGCGCCTTGCGCTTCTTGATCTTCTGCGACCGCGATGTGCGCCCGCAAAAATGATGCGAGAACAACTCGAAAGCATCCATGGAAATGGTCGCAAGTTCCCCCATGAACTCGTCTAGAGACTTAGCGTACAACATGTTTTGCTTCCCGACACCGCGGCGCTCGCGGTCCTTGGTTTCGACCATGCTCGCAATGAGTCCTTCAAACACTGTGTGCGACCGGAACTGACCAAATAACCCCATCTTTGCGAGCCGCAGCCAAAACGTCACCTTCTTCTTATCTTCGCCGACCATCTTCTTGACCGTTTGGTAGAGCATCCGTAGCGACGCGTTCTTGGAAAGCTTCCGCATGAATGGATCACTCTCGGTGTACACGGAGGGCACGTATTTGAGATTCTCCACTTTCTTCGGCACCTTGGCGCGGCACAGAACGCTTCGAAAGTTGGCGATTCCTTTCAACTCGAGGCAAGCGCGACACACGCCGTTACCTCGCTTTCGATCCACGCGACGGAAGCAACGGAGACTGCGAACACAGTTGTTGGTGCGATCAACTCGCCACAGGCATTCACTGAAGATTGCGTCGAGAACAACCCCTCGCTCTTCCTCAGTCAGTTTTTCCGTGATTTTGACTTTGTGAGAACCGTTGAACACCTCGGGGAACAACTCCTTCGCGATAACGTACTTCGGTCGACTCCCACCTATCATTTGGACTGCATTCGTGACGTATGCCTGAACTTTTGAGTCGCGGAGGCCACGGCACGGCATGTAGCCCGGTAGAATGACAGGCTGTGGCGGAGAAACCGCCGGAACTGAGCAAACCGAGCCATCATCGATGTCTTCTTGGTCGACGTCAAGGTTCTCGTCGGTGAGAAATGCCTCAGTTTCGTCATTGCCCACCAAGTCAGTCTGGTGTTGTAAGCTCGACTGAGCAGAAAGCGGTTCTGGTTGGAAAGCTGACAGATCTACGACTTGCATATCGGAGACACCGTGGTCGTGACTTGAGCTGAAATCGAAGGATAAGTGGCTCAATGTATCGTTGGAGTTGGTTATTGCAGACTGCACCGAATCGGAGGTGGGTACTCCATGGAACTGTTGCTCAGGTTGCGCTTCTGTCTTCCGCCTCTTCTTCTGCAATAAATATTTCTGTTTGCGACCACCAAGATGCTCTTGGAAGAAGTCGCAAGCAGTTGAAGAGATATCAGAAAGACTCTTCATGAACGTGTCTAGGTGGTCGCTGTAGGCCATGTTCTGGAGCCCAACACCTCGTCGTTCCTTCTCCTTTCGCGCCATCATGGACTCGAGAAGTCCCATAAACGTAGGATGCGAGGCAAATAAGCCCGAAATGCCCAGTTCCGCCATGTCAAACCACATATTTTTGACACTGTTCTCTTCCACGTCGGCACGGAAGAGATCTCGTAATATCCGCGCATACTCTTCAGACATGTCGAACTCTTGCTCCAGCAAGGCAAAGACCGCGTTACCGCCACGCTTGACTTGAGTGACAGGAGTGTCACCGGAACTCAACGGGTTGTCCGACAATCTCTTCTGTCCTGTCGCAACAGTTACGGCAATACGGAGGTTCGTGTTCGACTTGAGCTCAAAGCAACTCGCGCAGCAAACCTCGCCTTTGTTTGCGGCCATTGAACCACGGCAGTCAAGGCTACGTACGGCATTCGCGTCGTGGTCTACGAACCACACAGCCTCGCTTTCGACTGCGTCTCGAAGTAAAAGTTTTTCTTCTGGATTGAGTCGTGCACTTGACTTACCCTTCCCATCCACGCGCACGAACTTATGCGGAAATAAATCCTCAGCAATTCTTCGTCGAGCTCGGCTGCCACCTGTCAATTTCGTGGTTGAGCTGATGTAGGCGCTGACGCGCTCTCCTCTCACCCCTGGACACGGCACTTCTGTTTCCATTGACACTGGTTTCCACCGCGTCTCCCTTGCGATCAATCTTTGCTCAAGCCGATGAGCAGCACCGTCTCCAAGTCGAGGCTTTCGAGCAGCTAAACTGGAATTGTTCTTTCGTCGCGCTGGTGCTTGAGGCTTCCCTTTGGCGTCCACGTGGTTTTGAAACTCGCGCAGCTCCCATGGAACGCTGAGTATTGTGAGTTCCGAGCAAACACACTCGACGAAGCGCCCATCCGGTGTGATCCGACTGAAGTACGGGGTGGTTGCGAGAACTCTGAGTGTGTCCATAGCCTTTTTGTCGTGAGCAACGACTTCGTCAGTCCTCTCCCCGCTAGTAATCGGACAGGCGAACTTCTTTAGAAGGATGTCAGCAGATTCTAGTCGGTATTCTTCCTTCATGGTCACCTCAGCGTTGTCCGATGATCGGTTGTCGTCATTGACCACAGAGGCATTGCTCCCACTTATAGAAGCGTCGCGGTCCTCGACGGTCTTGGCGTTCACTGCTTCCTCCTGACCTTGCGGTACTGCTGCGCCTCCCTCTTCTTCGTCTGCAGTTGACGTCTGCTCGCTCGTTTGCGGCACTTGCGCCTCCTGGGCCGCCGCCTGGTCGCGCTTGGACTTCTTCTTGCGCAGGAACGTGCAGTTGCGGCTCACCAGGTGCTGCTCGTACTTGATGATATACCACGGCGGGTTCAAACGAACGTCCTTGCCACACTTGCACAGCACGCTGCGACCGTCAGGAGCGACGGCCTTGACAATCGGATGCGATTCCAGTTGCAGCACTTTTTCGTCTCGACGGCTCGGGAACGAGACGCGCGCAACTGCAGGTGGAGCCTCCACAGGCACCCCTGTTGCGACGGACCGCAGGGTCTCTTCGTCGTGCGATGGAGTGTGGTCGTGCTGCGTCGCCGGCGCTGACTGACTGGCCACGAGCTCTCCGGGCGCCGGGCGCGCGCGCAGGAACGCGTCGATCTGCTGCATGGCGTTGAGCTCCATGCCGACGTTCATGGAGATGGGCGCGCTCATGGAGATCTCGGTGCTGCTGAGCCCAAAGTCCTCGGCGCTAACGTGCTCGCCGTCCTCGATGATGTTGATAGCGTCGTCGACCTCGAACGGCACGCGCCGCGCGTGGCGGAGGTCCTGCGGCACGTATAGCGACGGGTCCAGACCCGTGATAGTACCCATGGCCGTGGACGAAACTGGCGGTGCGCCGGCGGGCGGCTCCGCGCCGGAGGTCGCCGAGAGATCGTCGGGACGTGGCTCCATTCCTCTCAGTGTGGTCAAGTGACTGCTTGCTGCAACGTAAGCGAGATAGAGAGATATTTGAACCAATCATTTATCTCAATTACCTACTTTAGACCAATCAAAGAAGAGCAGAGGGTGACTACCACGGACTGCCGAGGCAGAATGGTGCGATCGCTTCGTGATCAGAATCTACCCGGCTATCGGAACGTGAGCACGTGGATGTCCGAGTCTGGGAGCTGCTGGTCGGTGCGGTTGGTCACCTCGTTGCGCACGAATCCGCTCGAGACCACGAGCGACGTGCCGAAGTACTGCGTCTTGAAGCCGCGGCGCGGACACGGACGCGCGCCCGACTTGGCAGCCGGCCGACGCCACCGCAGCGACGGCACGTCCAGCACGCGCACGTCCGAGTAGAGCTCGTCGGAAGCGGCATCCTGCCCACCGATCAACACGAGCTTGTCGCCGATCGCGATGGTCGTGTGGCCTCGGCGGCTGGTCGGAACGCATCCCGTGAGCGGCTCACTTGACCAGCGCGCCACCCATGGCTGCTCGGCGTCCTCGCCTGTGTCTTCCAGCTTGAGCCGATGCACGTCCAAAAGACCATTGGACTTGCCGATCTAATACAAGAGGGTCAGAGACCTCACTGCACGAGTGATGACCGAAGACAGGCGCATCCCACCTGGCGACCACCGAAAACGAGCATCTCATCCTCCGCGATCCTGCCCAACGACTCGGCGATTAGGCTTCAACTCTCGGGCAGTGTGGCGTAGACCGCACCTGTAGACGCCATGCATCGATCGGCCGCCGGGAGGAGACCTGCTTCGAGGTGTTGACCATCGAAAGCGACCGAATGCTGCAAGGAAGCACGTATCAGTCAGTATCCTGAATCCCAATGACAGAGAGCCCTGGCTCACAGGCGTCGGCTTCAATATGCAGAAGAAAGACTTGAAGCTGTGGTAGAGGGGTAGTGCCGTCGCTACCTCCCGAGATGAGAACCGTGCGCTCTGACAGCACCGTTGCGTCGTGACCACACCGACGAGACGGTGGCGTTCCGCTCACTTGAGGGCGCACCCAACCAGCTAGCGTCTTCTTCGCACTGAAGCAGGGAGATTAATAGTTTGTGGACAATATCCGCAGTTTCCGCGATACGTACTTGGCTGATTTGCTTCTTCCATCGATGAGCAGCAAATGTAAGTCGTTGAATGCTTCAAATGGAATACCCTCGGACTGCCCACCAAAAAACATCACGCGTCGAACTGGAGCGATGGTACCGACATTATCGCCATCGGTCGAGGGGCTGAGGATACTGACTGGACAGGTTACTGAAGGAAGACACGTCATCGAGTGGTGGCGACGTGGGCAAGGAGACAGTCCGTCGGCTCGCAGTTTCTCCCATTTGCCGACGTTGATAGATAGTGACGACCGCAAGAAAGCCAGAGCTTTTTCTTTGTCCGATTCTTTCAGTTGGTCAACTTGTTTCTGCAGCTCTTCTTTGGAACCCAGCGGATTCGAGATCGTGATGTCTTCCAAAGGCGTTTGAAGCACGCTAAACCAGTAATGTCCCCCACTCCTGTGGACATTACTCAAGCACTGAACCTCTCGCGGAGGCCATCATGCAACAGTTGAGACTTACCGGAGCAAGTAGTGGCTATTCAAGTCTGCAACGTATTCCTGGTTGTCCGTCTTTAAAGATCGCAGCGTTGACGACGTTCCCTCACTCTTGCACTCCTGCCAGGCCATTTCTTGCAGCCTACTCAAGCGCAGGTACAGCAACTTCCACGACTAAATTCCACGCGCTTAGGTCAGCCCACAGACCCAAATCATTGTACGCGACGACACTACTCGCCTCCGGCACGGCGGCCATTGTGGTGTATGTGGCCATCGTCGAGTAGATGTAGGCGGAGAAGCACTCACGTTTGAAACGTGCTTCAACCACATCCTGCAGCTGTTGGCGCGCGGCCGTGGACACGATCTCCAGCGCCAGCAGCGAGCGCACATCCAGAAACTCAAGCAGCCCGGGTGAGCGCTCAGGCGAGAGCGCCAGGACGAGCTTGTCGCTCATCTTGAGCACTTGAGCAGGTTCTTCAAGTTGACCCGTAGTCAGTGTCAAAAGAGTGACCTGTGTAGTGACAGGATACGAAGAGCTCTTCAAACGTTCCAGACCAGGGAAACGCGAGCCGATTGACACCATAGTTTATATGAAAGGGAAGGAGTTATTGCGACGCGGTATGCCTAGAACGAGCTCTCGGGCCAGCGCAAGCGGATCTTGGGCCAATGCTTTGGTCGAGGATGAAAGGCGCCTTGGCCGAGACACAGTAGTGGTCCGAAGGATCTGAAAGTCTTAACAGCAACCGCTCTTGTTGGCTGGAGCATTCGAGTTGCCAAACCCACCGGGGCCAGGAGAGCCAGTCATGCCGACCTTGATACCGTGTGCCTAAGGCGCGAGATCTCGGTGAGCACACTGCGAAATCGAGACCCAGATCAGACGGTGCTACTCCTCACCTCATTCGTGACGTCGCAGACACCTGACTGGATGTTCGCGTAGATCTTCGCCGCTGTCTTCACAAACGCCTAGGATAACAGACAAGATATGAGCCTCAGAGCAAGTGCAGTGCCCTCCTACGAGGCGACTGCGACTTACGTCCTCCACGTTCGCGGCAGTCTTTGCAGACGTCTCGAGGAAGATGAGGCCGTTCTCCTTCGCAAACTGCTCGCCCTCCTTGAACGAGACCGCGCGGCTGGATTACCACAGCACCATTAGGACAATCAATGCACTGACTTCGATGTACTGGAGACCTACCGGTGCTCCAAGTCACTCTTGTTTCCGATGAGCATGATCGCCATGTTCGAATTCGAGTTCTGGCGAGCCTCTTCGAGCCATCGTGTGAGGTGGTTGAACGTTTCTCGCCGCGTAATGTCATACACGAGCAGCGCACCGGCCGCGCCGCGGTAGTACGAGCGCGTGATGGACCGGAACGACTCTTGGCCGGCCTGTGCGACAAAGATGCATCAGCACCCACCACCTGCCAGATCCAGCCCCACACGCACAGTATCCCAGATCTGGAGCTTGATCTGCTTGTTGTCGATGTTGATCATGCGCGCGCCGAACTCGACGCCGATGGTGAGGTCATGCACGGGCTGGAAGCGCTTGTCCGTGAACTGCAGCAGCAGACACGACTTGCCGACACCTAGAACAATCGTCAGCAGCGCTCTCCTTCATCTCCTCTCTGCCACGCCTCCGCACCTGTGTCGCCAATGATGATGTACTTGAACAGGTACGCGTACGACATGATCTTCTCTTGGCCACTGCGTAACCCTCGTCAGCAGCTCCTCGCCACAGCGCGCGCGCCGGCGCCACCCACCTGCGAGCTCTTGACTAGCTCAGCTTCTCGGCTGCGATGACTCTGATTTTTTGGCCCGTTTTTTTGGCTTCGCCCCGCGTGACTTGGTTTCACTATGCGCCGGACGGCCTGCTGGGATCGTTTTTCTCCACGACGGACGGGTCGAACGAAGTGAGAACAAACGCACACGCAGTCGACCCGCGGACGTCAATAGCCCTGACCCGACCCGCCAGGGCTAATTCTCGGTCCAGCCCACTTCAAGGTCGCCATGCGACGGCGCGACCACCAGGACGACGACGCACATCGCGTGCAGCACGCTCCAAGCGTACGAGCGAGAGATCCCATGGGACTAGGGCGACGCCCAGTGGTAGCCTGTGAAGCAGCCTCCCATCCATTTCGCAGGCTTGCGACAGGAAACTAAGCTAGTCCGTAGTGTAGACCACACTATGTGGACTGGAAACTCTTCGAAAAAACTGCAACCCCTGACAAGCGCACGGGGGCGCCATGGAGAACTACACGATCTACGACGAGGTCGGGCGCGGCACGCACTCGTTCGTGTACAAGGCCAGGCGCAAGCGCAGCGTCGAGTACGTGGCCGTCAAGTCGACGGCCAAGTCGCGCATGGACAAGGTGCGTGTGGCGGCGGCGGCGGACGTTGAAGTGGCGGCCTAATGGCAACCGCAGATCCTGAACGAGGTGCAGATCCTCCACAAGCTCGACAGCCGCTACGTGCTCAAGTTCTACAACTGGTACGAGTCGCAGAACCACATCTGGCTCATCCTCGAGTACTGCATCGGCGGCGACCTGCTCAACCTCATCACGCAAGACCGGCGGCTGCCCGAGTCGGCTGTGCAGGTGAGCCCGGTGCACAGTCCAGAGACGCCGCGAGACGGCTCATGTGTCTTGTTGTGGGTGCGAAGACGTTCGGAGCCGATCTCGTCGCGGGGCTTCACTACCTCCACACCAATGGCATCGTCTTCTGCGATCTCAAGCCGGCCAACATCCTCATCGATGAGTGCGGCTCGCTCAAGCTGGCCGACTTCGGGCTTGCGCGACGGATACCGACAGCTGAAAGCATCGCAGCGAGGCCGGTGAGTGCACCGCCGTCCTGACGGCAGGGAGCACGATGTAATAGTTGGGGTCATTAGATGGCTTCCGGGTCGCCCAACTACATGGCGCCCGAGCTTTTCCAGCCGGCGGCGATCCACAGCTTCGCATCAGATTTTTGGGCGCTGGTGAGTGTGAGAGTTGGGGAAAGTTTGTTGGAGATGCGTTGCTCACAAGTGCTTTTGGTCGAATGCTGCACAGGGATGCGTCCTCTATGAACTCTGCACAGGACGCCCGCCGTTCACACACACCTTTTTCCCAGAACTCGCGCGTATTGTGAGTATCCCAATGTCTCGAATATCCCCATTAGATCAGGCGTGTGATTCACTCTTTTTGTTGCGGAAACCAGATCCAGTCCGAGCCACTCATGATTCCCAGTGAAGGGTACCAGATTTCTTCTTCGTTCGCAGATCTTTTGCAGAGGTTGCTTGAAAAGGATCCGTACAGGAGAATCACGTGGTGAGCAGGGAGCTTTGCGTTCGCACCGTCTTATTTGCAGGGTAAGCTGACATTTTGTCATAGGCCAGAACTTATCGCCCATCCATTCTGGGGCGCTAATCTCGTGCTCAATGAGTCTCCACTCCCACCACAAGCTTTGTTTGAAGCATCTCGTCCGCGCAGGTCCGTTGATGTGTTGTACCTGTGTGTGCATCAGGGTTGACAATGTTTCAACATACCAGTGAGCTCCGAACAGAAAGCGAGTCAGTAGCAATTCACGAAGAATTAAATCACGAAATTGTGGGACAAGCTATCATAGCAGAGCGATTGATCGACTCGTCAACAGACTCAACAGCGTCGTCTGATGGGCGGCACAGTGAACAGCAAAGTGAAGACGGACCCACCAATAACTCTGACAGTGCTTTTCAACCGACTTCCAATGGAAGCGAGTCGGGAAGCGATGATGATCTAGTAGATGGTGGCAAAGCAAGCACCAGCAAAGTCCGTCCAAGCACAGCTCCAGCACAGCTTGATACTGAGACACCAACAGCGGCAGCATCTTCCCAACTCACCGCGCTTCGACTGAATCTTGGCCAAGGGAAAGTCTCTCATACCCGCCAGGAAATCAGGACCAAGACAGCGCCTCCGATTGGTAGAGGAGGCCAACAAAGTCGCGTTCGCGTCGAATCTTCATTGCCGAAAAAGCAGCTTATTAAAGCTGCTCGACTACTTTTCATGACTGCAGACTCCGTTGTCAAACCAATCGCGTTCTGTAACGACATCGAAAACCAGCCTGTTTTGCACGTTGACCAAGACCAGTTGGAGTTTGAACCACTGTCAGCCGAGGCGCTGCTTGCTTGCTCGACAGAGGATCTCGAGGATCATCTCAAGAGCATCTATATCAGCCTGAAGTCTTCAGAACTGAGTGTCACCGACAAGAAGAACGTACTTATATACCTATTCCAGCTGAGCGTCGTGTCGAAGCTTGCTAACATCATCGTCAACAGCTCTTTGCTGAGTCTTCTGATCAAAATGCTTCGCCTAAGCCACGGCTCCGAGGCTACGGCAGGACAAGCGAAGCATGGTTTACACGCTGTCATCCCAACGCTAACACTAGTGCTGGGCAGCTTGTTCCGTTTTGCGACATTTATATCGGCACCCTCTCCGGAGCAGATCGATGCGTTAGTGACCACACTCATCGGCATTATCGAAGGCTCCGGCACAGCCGGCGCATCTCTCTCGAAGCGTCGGGCCATGACTTGCTTAGGAGAACTTCTGTTTTACCTTTCTACCCAGCAGGACGGAAGCCTCCCATCAAGGGGCCTAAGGCTCATGGTCAAGGTTTTAGATGATGAGGACTTCGTCACACAACATTATGCGCTTCGAACCATCGCGAACATTCTTACACAAGGAGTGGAAGAGCGTACTCTGGACGGTTTTTTAAAGGAGGAGACGGGACTTACACTCCTCCAGTGCTTTGCCGCAACCCAGAAGAGCGTGGACACTTGGTTGCTTAGAACAACTAATTTACAGGCTCTCGCGCAGTTTTTCCGGCGAAATCGCCTTTCGCCGAACCGCACGAGAGCATTAGAGGCAACGCAGATGTCGATGATGGTCGCGGCCGCAAAACCCAACGTGATTAATGCGCTTTGGGAGAGCGCAGCCACTGGCCTATCATGCTCAGAGCTTGCAATTGCAGCTCTGAACGTGATTAACTCTTTCCTGGAAATGAGGGTGGACCGAGATCGCAATGAAGATGTGAAGGCGCTAATTGCAACCCACAGACAGTTGCTTCTGGAAAAAATTGTCGACTTTGAAGTGCTTAAACGGCTACTCGACGTGCGGTCGAAGTTTGAAGAAGATTCCCAGGCCCAAGCGTATAACAGTAACCATTCGATTAGTACGTTATCAGCAGACTCTGTGCCAAGACGCCGATACAACGACGAAGATCCAGCTTATCCATCTTTGGTGCGAGCGAAAGTGATTCTATTGATTCACTTTGGTATCCTGCGCAGCGCAAAGTTCGCTCGCAGTTGCGTTCGCCACCGCATTGTGGATAAAATTGAGCTCTCTATGCCCCCCTTCCTGTCGTCGCTTCGAGAGATTTCACCAAGCCCGGAAAGTATCAAACAGAACAAACCCAAACAAAAGTCTCCACGTCAATTGCCCGTGCTTGACCAGTATGTGCTCCAGTGCTGCCAGCACGTCGTCCGTACTTGCATTCGGATAGCTCTGAAAATGAGTGCTGAATGCATATCATCAGCCAATGCAATCGCATATGAAGACGAAGGAGGTGTCGACGGACAGCCATATACCTCCCTAATCGCCTCTGAACCATTCGAATTATTCGACCAGCTCATCAAAAACCCGGCATGTCGAATCCAGCTAGGTCATTTCTTTCTCTCCAACGATGGGAAAGAGTTCCGCTTCTTTATCCGACTGATGAGCAAACTTTTGACTTCATTCTCTACCGAGACACTCGCAGCGATGGGGACGACTGTCGGGGCGGTCATTTCAAGATTGCTGCTACGACTGTTTCAAGGTTCATCTTCGGATGCTGGTGCGTTGGTGATGGCCGAGCCCAATGAGCTTTTCGCACATCTGCTACCTGCTCTTGTGGTACAGCTACTCCGTCCGCGAGAATCTGACGTGAATGACGACGACGACGACCACTCGGTCAATTGCATTCAACTTATTTATCTTGTGATGTTACACCTCGAGTACGACCTTGACACAGACGCGACGAAAGAGCAACAGATATTCGTCAAAGACCATTTGCTCCCATGTTACGAAGTCCTCTTCGGACCTGCACGTCAAAACGAAAATGTTTGGCGCTTTGCTGTCGATCTTCTTCACGGTCTTGTCAGTCAGGATCCACGAATGCTTTCCACGTTGTTATCAAAGGGGTTGGACGCCCAAATCCTCGCGCTGCTCAGTGCTCCATCGGCATATGAGTACCACTCGTTGCCCTCCAGTGCCACTGGACTGGTGAGGCAGTTGATTGAAAGCTGCAAAAAGTCTGGTTCGCTTGGATCTCTCTACACACTTGGCATCACACGACACGTGCGCGAAGGACTCAAGTTTGCTGTGAAATCCTATGTTCTGAACACGGGGACTGCAGACCTTCTGGAGGCATTGTATCTGCTTCTCCATCACCGATACGAGGAACGACGAAGAGCCAGCGATGCGAGTTCTCCTCTGGAGTTTGAGAAGCTCGTCGATTGCGGGCCGCTCCTACTCCATCTCTGTGGCAACCCAGATGCAAATCCCCACAGCAGCTCGAATCGGCATTCCTTGTCAAAAGAGGGCACTGACCACGAGTCGGCAGTACACATCGAGGTGCTGGAGTCAGCTTCGCGATGCTTGATATTCCTCTCACAGGTAAATATTCTCACTGCTCACTTATGTAGAGCTAGACTAACCTTGTTCTTCAGCTATTCGGTGCAGCACTAAACGAGGTGCTGTTCGGAGGGGATTCCGCGAGGTCCGAATCATCCAGTCAAATCCAAAGGTAGAGTAATGTTGCTTGAAACCCACTACTTGGTTGGTCATCTAATGTGTGTCGTCGATGTGCGTCCAGATCACTCGTCACATGCTTGCGGTCCAGTCACGAAAGGTTCCTCCTCCATATCTTGCTTACCATCAAGAACTCCTTGCGCTGCGACAAGAAAAGCACGACGCCTTTTACAAAACAATTCCTCAAGAGGGACAAGCGTGTCACTGCTGAGATCTCACGGATTTCAAAACGCGGACGAGGACCTAGTCCCATGAGCCGCGACCGTAACGCTTATGAACAGATCATGAAAGCTGCGACCGAGATTCTCTCGGCTCTCCAACCAGACCATTGACGTCTATTTGAGCACTCGACGCACGTCTATTCATGACACCTCACTTTAACTGTATTCACTCCGAGGAGACGCCTATGTCGATGGACCAGATCGTGCCTGGTTTGAAGAATTTGGATAACGCACTGCGGTCGGTTTTCCCAGTGAGCAGCTGGTTCCCTGGGTACGAGTAAATTTTGATCTGTGATGGCGCGAGTCGAGCGACTTCCTCCGTCTCATAGAGGAAACCAGCACATCGCCATTTCACCTCGTCAAAGCCGCCGCTGATGGACTCCATGTTGAGTTCCATCTTGCACACTTCTTCGTTCGACTGGCCCATACGCCTCAGACTGACAGTGCGTTGCTTGTTCTTGCTCGACGAGGAAAACGAGAGGCGGAACTTCTTCATCAACCCACCACTCTGCCCAGAAGACGACGACGTCAGCGGGCTCACTCCAACTCCAAGATCACTTTCACTGAAGTTGCTGGAGTCGCCAACGCTGATGTCACTGCCCGTATCCTCGCCACTACCGTATCCACTTGAATGCCCATCGCCTTCCTGTCCGTTTGAAGAGAACCGGGAGATCTTGTGCACAGACGCACCAGTAGGGGTAAGCACACCAAGTGAGCCGGAGCCGGTTCGAGAGGACTGATCTTTCTCATTTGACCCGGCACCACTCCGTGAGAGGAAGTTTCTTGTGGTGGCTAATAGAGACCCTCGTGCGTTGGCCTGCTGTTGGGCGGCCTGCTCAGCGATTCTTGCCTTTGCAGAGAGAGCTGCTTGTCTTGCTATCCGCATTACAGCTTCATTCACGGAACTGTGGAAAAGAGCCTCCTGCAGCTTTTTCAACGCCTCACGCATGTTCTTCTCATGGCCAGACTCGACGATGGCCTCGTATAACCGATACTGCTCCGAGCCTTGCGGGAATACTCCGTCGTGTCGTGATGCCTCGTTCAGCTTCTCTGTCAGCACGTACTTCAAGTATTTCAGGCGTACAGCTTCCGACTCAAACGGTGGTTGGTGGTGATAATGATGGCTATCCTCGTTATCACCTGTTAGCAGTGAGCGATAGTCTTGTAGGGAGTTGTGGAAGCTTTTGTGAAGGGCGCTCGGCTGAGTCAACATAGCAAGATCTAGGTTAGGATGGACACAGGATAACGAAAGATGACTAGAAACATGTACCTGCTCGAGGACAGAAAGCGATGACATCGTCGACGTGGAGCCGCTGTGAAACGAAGCCGGTTTGGGTAGCAGGGACGCAGCGTACGGTGCTTTAGAGCCCGGAAAAGCAGCCCCAAAGAACAAGTTCATGTCGGTAGGGGCGGGGACAGGAATCGGTGGGTCTGCCGTCGGTGTCCAAGCGGGACTAGCAGCCGGACTGGTTACTACTGTGTCCCATTGCTGGGAGGCAGATGCTGGAGTGAAGTCGCCGAAGTCATCGTCATCGTCACTACCACCAGTCCCAATCGTGGCGCCGCCTCCACCCCACGACGAAGCAGTTCCAAAATCACCGAAGTCATCGTCTTCATCGCCGACGGTATTATCCGCAGACTGCCCAAAACCTCCGAAGCCGTCGTCATCTGCTGGTCCAGCAATCTCGGTCCTCGGAAGAAATGTCTCAAAACCAAAAGTCGCTGTCGGTACTTCAGGATTCAAGGAAACTGTGCCAGTCGTTTCATTCGATTCGAAATCCTCTTCAAAGCCTCCGAAATCGTGAGAAGAGGTGTTCACACTGAACGACCTACGAACAGACTCAACCTGCTCGGTAGTGGTTTCCCTGGCAGCAACCTGAAAGCCAGGGCTCTCAGTATCGAAGTCGCCGTAGCCTGTAGCCACACTGAACACACCGGCATCCTGCTTTTCCAATTCGGTGCTTTCGCTCGAAGTGTGTTCTTCCACAACAACCACCGGAGAATCATCCAGCTCGTGACTGAGTTCACCGCTACTTGTTGGAAATGGGGTTTCTTCAACAGACTCGCTCGTGTAATCACTAGCCTCACATTGAACCTCGCGGTCCAATGTGTCTCCTTCGCGAGGACTATCCACCGGCTGGCCAAACGAAAACGCAGACGAAGCACCAGCGGCGATAAATGCGAAGGCAGAGCCTGAAACTGAGCTTCCGGGCGAGGAAACGACACTTGACGGACTTAGCGCAGCATCAGTGCCTGGGTGATTGTCCAACTCACTAATAGGGAGTTGAACAGCAGATGCAGGTGATTGAGCACGGTTCGGAGAGGCACTCTCATCGTCATCGTTCACCTGTGCGTACACTGTGTGAACTTCTGCATCGAAATCGTCTTCGGCGTCGTCCACTTCGGCGAATTCATTGCTAAGAGCACGGAAACTACCTTCAGACGTGGAAAATTGCGACGGAGATCCCACTTCAGCTTGCGATTCTTGATTTCGCTCCACATCATGTTCTTGGTCAGCCACAGGTTGAGATATGATTGCTGGTGGACTAAGTGACGCATCAGATGCTTCCTCCTCGACATTATCCACCTCCGAATGCAAAACACCACATCTTTTGCCGATGGATTGTGCATACTGTGCATACCCCGCCAAATCATCGGGCCCAGAGAAAGATTCCGTGTGCGCCTGAACAAATTCGCCCTGGACCTTGTCGCTATCACTGGACGAGTACCCACTTATTGGCTTGCTTTCGTCGTTGAGAACACCCACGATGGCTTCACCAGCGTCATCCTGTACACCCATGGCTAGTGAGAGCGTGGTGAAGTGAGACTCACTTGTATGATAAACTTCCGTGGCGTCAGTTGCTAGGTTATGTGAAACAGCACCTGGCGTGCTTTGAACTGATATACCACCTTCGGAGGCGTCACCTGGCAGCACAAGTTCCGGAGAGCCCTCCTCACCTGCCTCAGTGGTAATCGTCGGAGCCCAAGCGCTGGTACCTGCCATTTGAACCTCGACCTCCACCTTCTGTACGTCGCTGTCGACCAGCTGAAAATCCCCAACGACAAGCTCTATAGCGTTCGCAGTAATTGGTTCCGCTTCGTCATCGAAAATTGCAGGTGCTGGCAGCGGAGCATCAAGGTCAACGACTGCATCGCTCGTGGTGAAACTCTCGCTGCCGACTGCTTCAGTCATCCCGAATGTCTCGGAGATATGAGCCACTACTCGCTGAGTCTGTGGTTCTAGAGAGAGTGGAGACAACGGCTCCTCCTGAGCCATCGAGCTCTCAACCACGTCAAATTGGTTGAAGCTCACCGGGGTGGCCTCCTTTGCCATCTCGAACGTCTCCGAGGCAGAGACTGCCGGTGGTTCGTTCTGTGGGAGCAGGGAAGTAGGAGAAGACGATGACTCAGTCTGCACCACGGAAGTTTCGATCACATCGACCTCGCTCACGCTCCATCGGGTTGATTGCTCTAAAATCTCGGGCGCCTGGGGGGCAGGAACTGCCAGTGGTTCAGTCTGTGACAGGAGCGAGGGATGTGATGACGACTCCAACGACGACGGTTTCTCGATAGTGTCAACGATTTCGACACTCTCTTGGCTACTCTCCTCTGTCGTCTCCACCATGTTGAAGCCAGGAACTGCCAATAACTCGGTCTGTGGCAGCAGAGCGGACGGACCAGCCTGGACGGTGGAAGTCTCGGTCCGGTCAAATGCATCGATGCCATTGCTGCTGTTGTGGGACACGGCGCTTGTACTAGCAGCCGTCACAGAGCCTGAGCTGAGGAAGAAGTCGTCAATCGTGAGGAAGGATGATGAACTCGATGATGGTGGCGCCGTGGCAACGGGTGAAAACGAGAGCAAGTCGTGGACCGCATTGCTGGTGACTGGAACGGGGGCATCCACCGGCGCTGGCACACCAGCCACGGGCGAGAAAGAGATAAGCGGAGATCCGAGTGATACGACCGAGCTGGAGTGATTCTCGAAGGGCGCAGGCGGCGGGAGGGAGAGCCCTCCGGATAAAGGCGCCGCGAAGTCGTCAAAGCCATCGAAAGGATTGGCGGGCGCCGTAGCGCTGCTACCGGAAGGTGGAGGCGCCGAAAGCGCCGCTGTCTCCACGCTGTCGAAGCTGAAGGCGTCGAAGGAGGTCGAGTGCGTGGAGCTGACCGCGATGGATCCCGTTGACTTTGCCCCCCAGAGATCATCGTCGTGCGCGGTCCCCAGCGAGCCGACCGCGCCCAAACTCTCAGCAGCTGTCGCCGGGGCCGTGGTGGCCACGCCTGTGGCATCGCGGACTGCGCTGGCGGGCGAATCGTCGAGCGGGACGTCGTCCATGGGCCGCAGATCTCCACGCTCGCGACGAAGCGTTTCCCCTTTGATCAAGAGAGCCGTCCCGCACGTGTCACTATGTTAGTTAGGACAGTTAGCAACCGCTCTGTCGTCTTGCTGACGTTAGAATATGCCGCCGTTATAAACAGTCACCGTGCCGAACATCGGTGCGAAATGGAGTGGTGGCGAGATGGAGGACGTCTAGAATCGTATTTTTCTCGGCTTGATTATGAGAGGGGGGTTTACGCTAAGAGGTTGTCGCCCTGGTAGTGGAAGAGCGCGGCGCTGCCGAAGAAGATAGCGAAGCTCGTGAGTACCTGGGTTCGCTGCGGCGTGAGCATGGCCGAGACCGAGTCCTTGATCTTCTGGTAGGTCGACTTCTCCACGCGGGCTGGCACAGCGCCGAGCCCGCGGCCGCCCAGCAGCGTCGAGCGCGGCTTGACCACACCACCGACGCTCAGGGAGCGCTGGCTCGCGTTCAGGCGCTCGTACTTGGTGCGCAGGCTCAGAGCCTCGCGCTCGAGCCCCTCAAGGGCAGCCTCGGCCTCCAGCTTCTGGTGCGCGAGGGCGATGGCCGTCTGGCTAAGCTTCTCGATCTCCGACATGGTGAAGTGGATCTGCACGTGGATCTTGCCCTCCTTGAGCACGACAACCGTGTCTTCGCTCTCGGTCGTGGCCTCAGCCGCCACGAGCGTCTGGTGCGGGGCGGTTGGGACCTCAACGGCCGGCTCTTCGGCCTCCGTCTTCTTCTCACTGTCCTCGGCGTCAGCAAGAGCATCGGCCTCCTTCTCAGACTGCTCCTCGGCGGGCTTATCCGACTCCTCAGCCTCTTCCGTCTTCTTCTCGTCGTGCTCAGTCTCCACCGGTTTCTCGGACTCGGTGGCTTCGGCATCCTCCGTTGGCTTTTCAGCCTCATCCTCCTCGGGGGTGTCTTCAGCAGCGGCAGGCGTCGGCTCATCTTCATCAGCCACCTCCGTAAGCGCGGTCTTGTCGATGTGCACGTGCTCCACCTTCTTGATCACATACCAACGGTTGATCTGGCCAGTCTGGAACATCGAGGACACTGGGATGCGGAACTCCTTCACGGGCTCTGTCTCCTCGCCATCCTCGGCCGACGGGGAGATCGAGATGATCACAACCGCCTCGCGGGACTGCACAGGATCGAACACCACGGACAGTGGCAAGCTCTCACTGTCACCCCACGCAATCGAGCGGAGCGGCGTAGCCTTCTCCTTGGTTTCTTCCGCGGGGGTCTGCTCAGCGACCTCTTCCTCGGTCTTCTCCTGCTCGGCAGCTTCTTCCTTAGCTTCCTCGCTCTCGTCCTTCTTGTCGCCCTCATCCTGGTCGGCCTCCTCCTCCTTGTCTTCCGCCACGGGCTCGGCGCTCACCTCCTCAGGCTCCTCGTACTCGGGGTCGATCTCAACGCTGATGACCGCATCATCTACGGGTGCGTCGCCTTCCACGGCAACGATGTTGAGCTCGAGGCGGCCGACGCTCTTGGCCGTGCGCGACGTCGCGTTCTCGCCGAGCGTCGAGATGGTGTCGAAGAGCGACGCGATCTCCTTCTCGAGCGTCTTGACCTCGTCGAACTTGGCCGAGACCTTGCGTCGGCACTCGAGGTACTGCTGCGACGCCTTCTGCAGCAGCGCCGACACGGCCGCGCCGGAGGGCACGCTCGCAGACGCCATGGGGGACTAGAGCAGCTTCCTGGTTCTTCCGGGCACCGCTCGCTTCTCTGTTGATCGGGTGGCCGACGGAACCCACCGCGTTTTGAGAGAACACACAGCCTTGATCGAGATCAAGTACTGTATTTCACATTATTATAGGTCCAATCAAACTACTGTCATGCTTGGATAAAGTACGCTCCTATGATACATTTATGAAATACAATAGCATCATTTTCGGTAGAATATGAGAGGGAGTGTTTGTGCATATGCAAGAGTGAGGGTTTTGATGGGCAAGTGCGTGCCACTGTGGCTCTTGCGTGTGTGGAGGCTGACTGATCTTGGCGGCATTTTGTGTGGAGGCTCCAGCGGCCCGCGGGATCCTTGAGTGGCGCTGGACAGGCCCCGCGGTGCGTCACCAAGCTGTGCAAGCAGAGATCTTGGCGCCGGTCTCTGGCGAGGCCAGTCCGCGGCCTCAAGATCTCCGGTTTCTCGATCGTCACTGAGGAGCAACTGCGGGGGCAGATCTCACCCAACAGGCTTCAACAGAGTTTCCGATCTAGACTCCACAAGGCTGCGGAGCTGTCCGGCTGGCCAGGTCCGGACTCGCGTGGGGAAGCCGAAATTTCGAGAAACCATTGTCGTGGCTTCCTCGACGCGACGACGTCTTTGTTGCCAAGTGCAGCGTGGAGTTCTCGTCGTCGATCCACTTCTGAGCGTGTTGTCGTTGATGCCGCAATTTTCCCGGCATCCGGCGACCCGGTGTCGAGTGCCAATCTCATTACGCCCGCCACTGGCCTGTGATGATCGCAATCGGTGCCTCATCTGTCGACGTCGACATGAGTGGATTGCTCGCGTTTGCTCAACTCGCCGCCAACGCTGGCTGAATCTTTCCCTGCGTGAGGCACAACGACCGAGCTGTATCCTACAGTTTACGAAGTGTTTGTGAGGTTTTACCTGTGCGATATGTACTGGTTGGTCTCCTCTCAGTGGCGGCACTCGGAGCACGACTCTACTGCTCGATAGAGCCATGGCGGCGTGCACTTACGCTCTCAGGTGGTGCTCGAGATGGAAAGCACAATGGAGCAGAATGTTTGGAAATCTGAGCTCATATTCACATGACTCGTAATAATACTAAATTAACAGAGAGAAGGAGAGACGCTTAATAATACTGACGGTACCGAGATCGCTCGAGGATCGTAGACGTAGAAGAAGCCGGCGAGGGCTGGAGCAGGAGGCCGTTCAATCGGGCCTGGACGTCGTCCTCGTCTTCCTGGATGCTTGGCGCGTAGCTCGCACCGTAGAACCGGGACTGAGGGTTGTACGAGCCTGTGTTGTTGTCGATGCTCATGCGGTCTGAGGCCATGGACGCGCGGATGCTGCTGGAGGAGCTTGGGCGCACGATGATCGAGTCGGCAGCGCTCATGCGCGAGCTGGTGCGGCTGGCGCTGCGGCCCGAGCGCTGCTGCTTGCGGTTGTAGACCTGGAGCGACAGCGACGAGTCCTCAGGCCGCGTCGAGGTGCTCAGTGGGAGCTGGCGGCGCTGGCGGCGGCTGTCGTGGCGGTAGTTGTTATAGTCCCCGCCGTAGCTGCAGTGGATGTCGTCCTGGCTGTAGCGGCTCTGGCTGTGCATGGGCACCATCGTGCCCGAGTTTTTGCGCACGAGAGCCGTGCTCGTGGTCGTGGGCTCCTGTTGGGTCGCGTGGTAGAACTCACCAGGTCCGTAGCCGGCGCCGAAGGACGTGCCCGTGGAGAGCACCGATCCCGACCCGCTGCTGCCGCTGGTCGAGGCCGAGACGACGGTGTCGCTGACGTGGCTGAAGTTGCGTCCGTACTTGTTCTTGCGCTCCTCGATGAAGAAGATCTGCTCCATGGTGAGCGACGGCCGCCGGCAGAGGCACTTGGAGCCGCGCAGGCTGCAGGCGCGGCACCGGCGCCAGTAGCTGAAGCGCAGCGCGCGGAACCACTTGAGCACGATGGCCATGGTCCCTAGGCGAGCTTTCGGATTCTGGAGACGATGTCGAGCGGAGAACCGAGTCTGGGTTCTCGGACCAAGAGGCCGATCGTGTTCTCGCGGGCAGCTGCCGAGGAACGACGCGGCGCGACCACCGGCGTCTCGTTCCGTCGGCGTGGAATCGGAGAGTGGCGCGTGGCCGCGGCTGCGGCGTCGCCGCCTGGCACTCCGACTCCACACATGGGCATGAACGCGCGGAGACGCCCCATCTCCAAGGGACCGCCCAGGTCTGGACCGGCCAGAGACGAGCCGCGAATGTGCCTCCCTATCGCCTCCCTCAAAAGTGAGTGACCAGCTGCGACAAGAGCATCTGTCTTTAGAGAGCGTGATCCAGAGGTACAAACTTTTGTCGTGTTTGTGCAGCAAAAGCGGCCAAGTCAGAGAGACCTTCGAAAACGTTCAGTCCCGGACCGCGTACTGTTTTCTCGTTAATCCATGCGCGGTCTCCGCTTGTGACGGCGGTGGGTGACCGCCCTCTGCATCATCAGTCAGGACGAGACGTGCGACTCGCCCCCCTCACTATCATCCTCGTGGCTTGGTATACACGCCGCCCACACAGAGCCACACACAGTAGCCCACACAGAGCCATACACAGCCCGTAGTCAGACAGAGTGACCAGAGAGAGAGCAACGGGAAGGCTGGCCACACACTCGAGCGCAGAAGCGACCTCACTGCGTTCAACCGTGCTGAGCAAGCATAGCGTGTAAAGGGCCGGGTTCCTTGACCCGCGTTCGTGGGCCCACGGGGAGTCCGCTCATGAGTGGACACCGGACTGGACAGGCCCCTGGCAGAAAAACCGATTTGGAGCAGACGGGACGGTGAGCGGTGGTCGACAGCTACCTGCGGAACTCGATGGCGAGCCAGCGTTCCCCTACCCATTTCGGTTACATCGAGTGCGGTGTCCACACTGCGCAAGGGCAGGTCATCAGACGTGGACCCGGCAGGCATGAAACGGATACCTTCCAGACTAAATATCACCGGGAGCCTGCAGCAAACCAGAATTTTTTTCCATCATCCACGTGGACACCTCGAGAGGGCTAGGGGAATGAAACGGTTGCGTTGTGAAAAAGCTGGAGCTGCTCAGATGGCTACACTTGTGAGTGTGTATGAGTGGGAAACTGTCCAGAGGACTGCTGGAGCGCGCTCTGCTGAGGCGTCCATCATGCCTCTGCCTGCATGCCTTCTCTCTCGCGTGCCGCAAGCTCCTTGAAGTTGACACTGATGGAGCCCGGCGATCTTCTCGTGCAATGTACGTACTGAACCAAGCCCAGCCCCACGGTCTCAGCTAATTAGGTCGTGGTCTCGGAACTGCTGGTGGTGGCAGCTGCACGCTGTCCACACTCAGCACGCTTGACTCCTCTGCGAATGGCCAGTTCGGTGGTGGCCTTTTTGATGATCGGGCAGCGGTACGGACCGGTTGGCGAAGGGCGGACTGAGCGAGATTCGCGCCGAGAAGAATTATCCATCACAGTGGACACGGTCTTCGCTTCTAACCCAGAGCGAGCCGATCTAAAGATTCCACCACTTCGCGCGCCGTTCTCAGGGAGGAGAGACTTCTGATCACGCCGAAAAGGAGCCTCGCATCACGTTCTTGAAGGCCACGGAAGAATCGCAACTTGACGTTGAAGTTAACGACCGCCCACCCGATCGCCGCGGTGGATAGACCAACTCGCTGCAATCTCTTTGACACTTGGTCACCTAGTCAGTTGAACGGGCGAGGTCACTAGAAGGAGGTGAACAGAAGTGAGCGGCGCCCTGTTTGCTGGACAAGCCGGCGAGACTTATCCATGGTAGAGAAAAGGTATGGAGCGTCCGTGTTACATGATTAGGAACCATTCCTCCTCGTGGGTGACGTGACGAAAGGCTAATAGTACTCAGCTCGGTTGGAAGCGTTTGATCGTCCACTCCAACGGGAACCGCGACACGCCGTTGGGGTCTTTCGTCGAACAGTACACTGTCACGCTAACCGCATTCGTGGCCTGGTCTGCGCCACCGAGCTTCTCGCACAGTGGCGTGTTGTTCGCGTAGATAGACAACGGGGACGACTGACCACCACCGCCCGTGCCGCCGCTGGGGGAAGAGAGGGTCGAGCTGCCGCCGCCGTTTCCCGCCGCCGTTGACGAGCCCGTGCTGTCACCACCACTGCCGCCGCCCATACCATTGGTCGCCGTTGTGCTCACCGACGACGAGTTGGTCGTCGTGGTCATGGCCGTCGGCAGTTCCGAGACGTTGGTGTTTTCGATGGAGAGCACCTTGGTTCCTTTGGGCAATCCACTCGATGGCAGTTCCGTCAAGAAGGCGTTGTCGCCGAGCACGAGATCTTCGTACGAGGTCGACATAGAGCTCATGGAGTTGGAGATCGTCGTGAACTTGTTGCCGGCGAGCGAGAGCTCGTCGACGCGCAGGTTCAGAAACACGGACGGGAACTCCGTAAAGTCGCAGTACTCGAACGAGATCTTGGAAACGCGCCAGCCGCGTGAGAGCTCGCTGGGTAGCGACGTCAGATTGGTCTTGGCGAAGTGCACGTCCTGCAGCGAGTCCGGCTGCTGTGCCTGGAGACCTTCCGGGAAGCTCGACATGTTGGACGAGATCACGCCGATGGAAATGAGCGACGCGTGCGACTCGGCGTTCAACGATGCGCTCGTCGGCCACGACACGATCGTTGAGTTATACACCATGACCTTTAGCAATCCCGAAAAGTTCTGGATCGTGTCCGGAACCTCCAGCGCTGGGCAGTTGGAGATCACGAGGCTCGACAGCGTCGTCGCGTCCATGAGGCTCAGGTCAGCAGCCGTGATGGTAGCGACATTGCCCTGCTCGACACAGTCGAACTGGTAGGACGCGCACATGAACGACGTGGCAAACCACGGACGCAGCGGCTGCTTGCAGGCAACGACGCTGGCGTATCGCTTGGCGACCTGGCGGGCACGGGTGTGGACGCCCAGCACCGTGGCCCCCCAGCCGATGAAGAAGAGATGCACGAACCGCCGCTTCCACCCGGGCATCTCTCCTCCTTGCTGCTTGAGAGCTCGGTGCGCACCGTCCGCGGTCTACTTCTTGGGCACCAGCACACGCATCGACTGGACGTATGTGACTTCGAGCTCTTCTCCTTCAAACTCGGGCGGCATGCGGTGGATGAGGCGCTTGACCTTCCGGAGACAGCCAAACAAACTGTAGTGCGGCATGAGCGTCGTGAAGAGGTCGGTCTTGTTCATCGCGAAGAGCATGCGGTTCTCGAGGATGAGCGCCGTGAACCACTGCGGGTCCGTGAGTTTCTCGACAGGGTACTCGAGGAGGCTCCGGTCGAAGGCGTACACGTACTTCATGACGATGATCACGGGGATCAGCATGCAGGTTCCGGCATCCAGCAAGCTGTCGAGAGTGAGGCAGATCACTCGCTCGAGCGCGTTGAAGTGAGCGAGCGCGTGCTGCAAGATCGGCGTCGACCAGCAGTTGAGCACGGTGATCGCTAAGAAGAGGTTGTTGATCCACGCGCTCGAAATGAGCTTACTGCACTGGTACATTTGGTAGCTCTGGGAGGCGATCTCGGCTGTCTCGCACAGCAGGAAGAGGAGATTGAAGTACGGACTCTCCAGCCCTAGCAGCCCGTGCTTTCTATCAAACAGCTTGGTCTTGACGCGAACAAGCAGCCGCTTCACGCGGCGGGTGGATCTTTGCGAGCCGCGCGAATAGCGGGAACTGCCGCGCGCTGACCTCGAAGCTTTTTCAACTGAGCTAACACGCGCGCTCGTTGGCCGCCCGCTGAAACTGGAACCGCAGGGACGACGGCTTTGTGAGGTGACGTGATCGGATTGAATGTGAGCTTCCGAGCACGAACTGAGTGCCACAGCATGCGCAGCATCTCAAGAAAGTGCAGCCCGGCAATGGCCACGAACCAGTAGCCGAGCGTGGCCATATCTTTGCGCAGTGTGGAGCCAAGCAGCTTGTTGTAGTAGATCATGTTGATGCCACCGAGGAACACGTACATGGCTGTGGTGGAGCACAGAAATGCCGCCCATCCGGCGTGGCAGAGCATCGCGAACCACCAGCAAAGCGCAAAAGGCACTCGGCGGAGGTAGAGCGCGATGTGGTCTTCGTCGTCGCCATGGCCAACGACGAGATGCCGCACAGCCACTCCGCCGTCGTCGTCTGCGGGCGGAGTAGTACTGTGCTGGTCGTGCTGATCCGGACCCCCTTCTCCCATGACGAAAGCTTGAGCTCCACAGCAGCGTTCAGTCTGCACTCGTGACCAGATCAGAGAGTGTTGAGTCGGCCTGTTGTATTTCAGCGAGCGGTTTCACAGGTCGCCTATTTTGTAGCTGGCAGAGTCATGAATAGACATCCGCTGCCGACAGCATCTTCAACCACTGGCGGCAAACCTCCCCCGAGGCCCAATGAGACCCCGTTGCGCTCAAGCACTTGCATCACATCCAACGCAAGCGACTGGAGAGCCATCTTTCCTAGTTGTGGATCGGTTGGCGTTTGCTCGTCCCCAGTTGGGAGCACCACAAACTGTACAGCTTGTCTCTGGTCCATGAGCCGCTGCGAGGCATCGCGAACGAGATCTTCGCGAAAAGTCTCATCTGAAAATACGCGGCGACAGTCCACCACGGAGATGAGATGAGGCTCCGCTGGTCGAGAGTGCACGGCTCTGACGGAGTGGGATCCGTGCATGGTCTGCAGTTCCTTTGCGAGTGAGAACGAATTGTAACCGCCGGATGGTCTCGACGACGAGCTCGCTGGCAGCGGCTTCAACCGAAGGCTCTGCCACATTTCCTCGATGCGGTCGTCTTGTCCTGGATTCAGTTGCCATGTGAATGTAGCGTCTGTGCTGGGCAGCTCGTCGCTCTTTGTGCAGGGCCCAGCGATTGGCATCGGGATCGACTCGCCTGCCTGGGGTAGCTCTTCGTCGGCGAGAAGCTTCTCAATACGTTCAAGTTCGTCCATATAGGATGGTGGTGCAAGTGGATCCACCGAGACGGGAATATCACCAGTCGATGAGCTCGCTCCCAGAAGAGGCTTGTGGTCAAGAGAGACGACAAGGGCCGGAAGTGACCTTGTTGTTGAAGTCTTCTTCGTCAAGCGATGACGGCGCTGCTTGGGATCTCCGTTTGTCTCCACGTTTAGTCGAGCATTCATCTCAGCCCGCAGCGAGTAGTATTTTCTCAGGCAGTTGTCACAAAGCCCTTGAGGTTCGTAGAGTGCGGTCCTTTCCCGCTTTTGAAGTTGGTGTTGAATATGGAAAGCAAGTGCGCTCGACAAGCTGCCGAAGCTATTTGAAACACTTGCATCGCCGCTTCCCTGCACTCGGTCGTAGAATTCGCAGCTGAGAATCTCTTTCTTTGTGAGGAATCCACTCGGCTCCGCGGTCGTTTGGTTGTCGAGATCGCCCACGATGTCAGCAGCACGGAAACAAAACTTTCCCACACACTTCCACTTGGCTTTTGCGTGGGAACCTGGACCCTTGGTAGAACTTGAGCTTAGTGAAATAGTTTCGAGGCGGTCCGGAGCGGATCTGGCTCGAGTCGTGTCCTTGGCTTGCGTTGATGGCAATAACGACGGGCGGAATTGGAACGCGTTCACCTGCAAGAGCCACCAATGTCCCGTAGCGTCTTGAACCAAGTCGATCACAATCTCAGCGAACGGCTCGGCGCCACTTGGTCGCACTAATTGAGAGTCCAAGTATTGACACAGCGTTTCTACGATCACGCGAGGCTGCCGCCACGACTGAGCTGTCGTACATCTGACGATTTGGCATGGCGGCGTTTCCATCTCATCTCTCCAGTGAGTGGACACAAACCGACTGCCGCTGCTCGTGAGAATCCACACCGTAGTCGCACTCTGATCTTTCTTTCGATAGACGGGACGAGCGATCCAGGCCCTGCCGTTGCCGGGTACAGATCCTTTGCTTGGAATGTAAGCTTGAATCGCCGCTTGATTCGGAAAATTCGCGCCATCTCGCGCATCCCAAAGCGCTCGGAGGGCCTGGTCCAGAGCTTCGACAGACTGGAGAAGCAGCAACTGGCTTCCGCGATCCGACGTCGTCTTGAGCACAGCGACACCGTCTGGAGCATCAGACCTCACCGTTCGGCTTGAAATGATCCGCAATATCCAAGGGAGGCGACTCTCAAACTCATCACGTTTGGTGAAATAACAAAATCGTAGCGTCCAGGCGCTCCCTTCGTTGACAACAAGCGTTCTCTGGGATGCCGCGCCGACTTCGGGTTCATGGGACTGCTCTTCCTCTACTGCAAACAAAAAGACTACGCCGTCAGATTCGCTTAGACGAAGAACAGTGGCGGGCACGAGGATTGGGAAGTTGGCGAGCTCGCAGTGAGATGTCGGTGTGGCCGATGGGCGGGATCTTGCGTTTTGACGGAGAAGTGTCTCTGTCGCCCTTCGCGATTTGGCCAGGCTTGCGAGCAGTTCGAAGAAAGCCAGACCGGGCATCCAAGGCGCTTCGTACGAGAAGTGGTCATAGTTAGCCTCAGCTGCGAGGGTGAGGAATCGTCGCTTCTGGGCGCTGAGCTGAGTGGTCGCTGCCGAGTTCTTATCGTCTTGTTTGGTGGTAGGAGGCGACTCGATTTGTCGAGCGAGGACGCTTTTGCTGGTGCTCGACTCGGTCGGTTGAGCTAAGTGCCTCAACGCCGCGCTGGGAACATAGATTCATATGAGCCAATCCAAACTGCAGCCGAGCATTGTGCGAAGCCACCTACAGTCGCCTGCTCTTTTTCTTTCCCTTCCGCTTGTGCGTGAGTTGGTCGACATCTCGGAGCCATTCGTCGTATGCATCCTTCAGCGACACGCTGGAATCGCTCCCTTCGGGCGTCTCCTCGATCGGAGCGAGCGCTGGTTTCGCCATGCTTGTCATCCACCAAGCGCCTTGGCCATCATCCAGACTCGGGTCAGCTCTGTAAGGAGTATATTTCTATCTATATCTATCCACCGCTCTGATCTGCATCGACCTCAGAGCGGCATCGGGTTAGAGGCCGTACTTGGTCGGGTCAAAAGCACCAAGCGACGGCAGGCGCTCGTCGGCCAAGTGGAAGAGCTCGTCCTGCTCCTCCTTCGTCGGGTAGTACCTCGCGTCAGGAAGCGCCATCACCTTCATGCCGGCGGTGCGTCCGGCTTGAACGCCGAGGACCGAGTCCTCGAAGACGATACATTGCGACGGATCGAAACTCTCTCCGAGAAGGCGCTTGCCTGCCGTGAGGAAAATGTCTGGTGCTGGTTTGCCTCGCTTGACCTCTTCGTCGTCGCCGCAGACAATCACCGCAAAGTACGAGAACAGTTCCTCGTGGAGGCTGCGCTTGACGGCGACTGCAGCCTTGCTAGAAGACGTTGCAACGGCCTGCTCATCCCGGCATCTCGAACACAATGAGTCTTGAGTCTTTCGTACTAGACAATGCATTACTTCCTCACCATGGGGATCCCTCGCTCGTGCATGCTCTTTATGAAGGCCACTGCGCCGGGCATTTCCTGGAGGTCGCCGTACATGGCCTTCATGCCCGCTTCCCACTGCAGCGCCAGGTCCCGAGGCTCGATCTTGCCGTGAAGCTCGAGCTCGTCGATGACCGTGCGCGTCCACTCGGCGCTCGGGCGCCCGAGGATGCTCTTGTTGAGCGCGAAATGGTAGTCCTTGCCGAGCGCCGAGGTGATCTGCTGGATGGCGCGGCCGCTGATGGGCTCCGTATCCAGCAGCGTGCCGTCCAGGTCGAAGATGAGCGCGCGGCAGGCCATGGGAGAATCAGCCGTTTGGTGCTTGGGGGGTGTTGGGATTCGCGAATGGCATTCGTCGAATCGAATAGGTGGGACCCTGTCTGTGACATGTGAGATTGCCCAGTGAGCAGCTATTCCGCAAATGCAGTACGCACAACCCACACTACCATCTAAAAGCAGTTGTATTTGCTGTCAATTCCTCACGCGGCGTCGGCTTCTGCCTACTCGACGTCCTCATCGCGCGGGTCGTCACCTTCTCCCTCAGCTTCTTCGTTGTAAATATTCTCGGCCATCTGCCAGATTTGGAGCACGTTGTCCTCCGCCACGGAGGCGACGACCCACGGGTCGTTCGGGTTCCACGAGAAGTCCGAGATCTTGGCGGTGTGGCCGCCGTGAATGAACAAAAGCTCCGGTGGACCGTCCTCAGCATCCTCTGCGGTCTGTTCGTCGCCAATCTATTGACACAACGCAATTTACAGTTAGTGATCTTTGCATGAGAAGCAGCGGAAGATGGTGTGCTCACCTTGCTGAGGTCCCAGACGTTGAGTCGTCGATCAGCCGAGCACGAGCCAAGGATCGTCTCGTTGTGCGGCGACCACTGGATCTGGTACACTTCGTCCTGGTGGCCTTCGAAAGAGTGGAGCTTGGCCTTCATGTTGCGCATATCCCACAGGTTCACGACCTTGTCGGCTGAGCCAGTCGCGATCAGGTATTCGCTGAAAGGGCTGAAAGCCAAGCAGTTCACCTCGGCTGTGTGGGCGTACACCGTCGTCACGGGTTGGTCGTAATGCGCGCTGCGCATATCCCAAATGAGCAGCTTCTTATCGTCGCCGACCGAGCCGAAGATCTTGTTGTGGTGCATGTGCCAGGCCACGTCCTCGATCACGTCGGTGTGACCCGTGTACTTGTGCAGCGGGTCCACCGTCTTTCCAGCGTTCTTCAAGTCCCACTCGCAGATCACCGCATCGTCGGAACCACTGATGAGATGGAGCTCCTGGTGCGGGTCCCAGCACAAGCCGTAGCCTTCCTTGCTGTGGCCCAGCAACCGGAAGTCCGGGTCAGAGCCAGAGTTTTCTTCAGGCTGCGAGGGGCGCTTCGAGATATCAAAGACGTGGACTTCGCTGCGGATCGTCTTGGTCGCGACGATAAACTCGTTGCTGGGCATGTACCGCGCACGGTTCACCTCACCGTCGTGGTTGACGCGAATCTTCACCTCCACCTTTCCGGAGACGCCGCCAAAACCACCTAGCTCTGCAGGCACCATAACCGCTTCATCAAACGTTACTCACTCGCAGTTGTTCGCACAGCGCAGCTTACCTTGCGTCTCGTCGTCGTACTTGCGCGCGTCGATCTCCGTGTCCTCGAGCGGCAGGCGCACCTCGGCGACCATGAGGTGGTTCTGCTCTGCGCCGGACGTGTGCGTGCCGAGCAAAAGCTTGTGGACCGAGTAGTCATCGCCCGCGGGCGTGTGGCAGTTGGGCAGCCACTGCACCGAGAGCGACGGCCACTCGAGCGCGTGGGTCATGACCAGGTCGTAGAGGAACGGCGTGTTCTTCTTCCAGATCTTGTACTCCTCGTTCACGAGCTTCTCGTTCATCGCGGCATTCGTGTCGTTGCCGTCGATCGCGACCACCTCTTCCTCGTGCGTCGACATGTTGGTTCGGGGGGGGGGGCGGCAAGCCGGCAAGGAAGTGCTCGGGGCTCTTGGCGTCCACGCGTATTCGACTTGGCGCGGGATTTTTGCCGCGCTTCGTAACAAGGATTGCGAGGAGCTATTTACGAGGAGGTCCTGACCACGAACCCGTAAATACGCCTGACCGTCACTTCTCAGCAGGAATGACCGTACCAAAACCGGTAGAAGAACGGTAACTCTCATTCGAAAAACTTGATTCACGCCAACTGCGGATGTTGGAAGATGAAGCGAAGTGAGTGCGTGCCGTGGGCCTGCGAGGGGGACTCGCGCGCCCTTGGGCTTCGTCGCAGGGCCGTTCGTTGGATCGGCGGTCTAACCAGCGACGCGGTTGCGGAATTGTGGCCGTAGATGCGCAGCTGTGTGTCTTCGGCAGCCTGCTCGTGCTCGCGATCCTCGCGGTGATCCTCTCGGCGGCGCTTTATCCGACCCAATGGGGGCTCTTCGTCCGTACGTTCACGCTCGCATTTGGCGCCGCGCAATCTGTCTGTTACAGACAGATTGTGCGACCAACAGACTCTGTTGGTGTCTGTTCTTACGATTTGCTGCACTGTCTGCTCAGTGTTGCCGTATGTGCTGCTGCCCGTGACGGCGGCAGCCTGCGCGGCCATCGGAGACGACGAAGAGCTCAGGTAGGTTCGCTTCAAGACACGTATGCAATGTGCTGATCGTATGCTGACCCTCTTGCGTTCCTTGTCCCTTGTGGCAGCGTCTGGACCAACTTCGGGTGCTTCTTTGAGGCCTTCTTCTGGGTCTCGACGGTCGCCGTGCCGTCGCTCCTCTATCGTGTCGACGCTGTACGTCTTCTCTCAATTCACGCATGCGGAATGCAGGCTGTGGTTCTGATCGCTTCCTCTCGCCGTCTGCAGATCAACGGCTCGCAACTCGGCTGGCTGATAGCCGCCGACGTACTGGTCTTCGCGTCCTTCGTCGGCTTCGCGTGGGTCAACTCTGACGACGACTAGCGTTCTCCCAACATAGCGTAGAACTTGCAGCAAATGTCGCTGCTCGGTAGCTCACATTGAGCTTCAACACGGATCGCGCAAGTCGCAGAGCCCATTCAACATCACTCTAGTCCATAATCTGCGACATGTGCACAGTCTCCCCGCAGGTTTTTCCACAGAATCGGTCCTGTGACAAGATCTCTTGACCAGCTCCCGTTCGGATCTCATCAAGGGACGCCGCACGCCTTCTCCACGCAGATCCGGATCCACTACCTCGCAGAGACTCCCTGCAGCGCTCTCTTCCAGCGATGTCGATCTCTGTGGGCCCCGCGGGCAAGGTCGGCGACGGCGTGAACGCCTACTACGTCTTCAAAGTCACGTCCGAGACGTTCTCTGTGGACCCGATCCAGGTCGATCGCCGCTACTCGGACTTCCTCTGGCTCCACACGCAGCTCTCGCGCCAGTGCGCGGGCTACATTATCCCTCCGCTGCCGGCCAAGGTCGTGCCGCTGCTGCAAGGCCCCGAGTTCCTCGAGCGCCGCCGCGCTGGGCTCGAGAAGTTCCTTCGCAAAGTCGTCGAGCACGACGAGCTCAAGAACACCAACTACTTCAAGTCTTTCCTCGAATGCTCGCCCGTCGAGCTCACGGCCATCAAAGCCGAGGCGCAGAAGCAGGACGGCGCGCCAGCGTCGGGGCTCTCGCAGAACATGGCGCAAAAGAGCCAGCAGCTCAATAGCTGGTGGGGCAAGGCGTACCAGCGCATGGCTGAGAACGACAAGGTCAAGATGCTCGCAGCCAAGGCCGGCCGAGAGCTCAACAACGCGAACGTGATCGAAGACCCCGAGTTTGATAAGCTCAACAAGTACGTCACGGAGCTGTACACTCTAGTCAAGGGGATGCAGACCCGTGCGCAGAATGCGCACAAGCAGAACCGGCTTGCGGCCGGCGCCTACTGTGACCTCATCGAGTGCATGAGCTCGATCGCCGACATCGAGCAATCGTCGCCCAGCGGCGCGTCCACGAGCGCGCCGTCGGATTTCGGCGCCGTGCTGACGCTGCTCGACACGCGCGCACGTCTGATCGACTCGGAACTCGCCGAGTTCTCAGAGGCCGTCAACTACTTCACGCGCTGGGTCGGCGCTGTTGTGAACGCTGTGAATGTGCGCGAGGACCGACGCTTTGTGTACCAGGCCAAGCTCGCCGCGAAGAACCAGAACAGCAACAACAACAACGCCTCCCAAGATCTGGTGGAGGCAAAAGAGGATTTCGAGCGTGTCCACGCACGTGTTGTCAGCGAGGTGAAGCGATTCCAGGTCGAGAAGTCGGTGGAGCTGCGTCGGTTGTTCGCGCAGTACGCAAAGCTGCAGATGCAGACCCATGCGGAGTTTGGTGGCATCGTGGAAGTCGCGAACAAGGCTCTCGAAGGTCCCGTTGGCGCTCAGCACCCGACGGCCATGGCGAAGCGGTCGTTCTTCCACCCATCGGAGGCCAGTAACCAACAGGAGGCAGAACTGGGTGACTCCTTGAGCAAGATGGGAGTTCGTCGTGCAGAGTCGACCAAAGACGTCAAGAAAGAGCCGTCGCCTGGCAACGAGACGGCGGATTTGTACTCGGACGTTTGCTTGTGAGCTGGGTTATCGCCTACTTGACTCCTGTACCTCCTTCCCACATGACTACTGTATGAGCGGAATGTTTATCTTCTGAGTATACCTTGACCTTTACGAGGAGTTGGGTTTCGTAGCGTCCTGTATTCGTCCAAGCAGCTGAGTAATAGCTTGGATGTCTTCGTCACTACGACAAAGTGTCGGTTGTATCAGCTCTCATCATGCCGACTTAGCTGCTGCCTCGACGCACCATGTATCGTAACGATACCACCACTTCGCATCCGACCCGCCGATGTCTTTGTGCGTGACTTTGCTCGCGAGGAGAAGAGAAGCTGCCGCTAGAGCCGTCGGAGGAAATCGAAGCGAATCCGAGACTGCGATGAGGTCATTGACGATGGCGAGAGCGCAGTGGGCAGTCGACTCGCTCAAGCTACAACAGTAGATGGCATTAGCGCTGTACCTAGTAGAGAGCTGGTGTGGATCGGTTCGCACTCGAGATGGCGCGCGTAGTTAAACAGAAACGCGTGAGGCAGAACGATGTCGATGTCGAACTTGAGCTCACGCAAAACGGTTTGCTCCGCGTTGATGAGACTGCTCTTGAGGTTCGTGTAGGGCTGCGAATTTCAGGAGGGCACACAGTTCATGAGTTGATGATTATTGTTCCGCCAGAGTTGTGGAAACGCACGCACGGCGTCGGCAGCGAGGGGCTCAATCGTTTCGTTCATGACAGCGTGGACGACGTTCACGATGCTGCGCAGCGTCCTGGTCACCTCGCAACTCTTCCATAGCCTTCCGTGAGACCCTTTCGCCAATGTCGTTCACCGCTGCTTTCTGAACGCGGCGTACCTTCGTCGCGAGGAAGAGGCATGCGCCGCCGATCACGCGATGGTCAAGCGGCGAATCGCTGCATGCTGAGCTCGTCAGCCCTGCATACGCACTGCGTATAGCAACACACACTACGCTGACCTTCTGCTGCTATAAAACTGCTGAACGAGCACGATTGCAGTCGCGGTCGTGGCCTTCATGGACGCAGCAGACGGTGAGATGAGCGAAATGTGGCGGGAACTGGTGGTGTGCGCACCGTGTCCAACAGCAGACTCTGCGCGCAACGCCGCACGAACTGCGACCGTGTGATCGCGCGGCGAAGCGCCTCAGTCTCCGTGGCTTCGGCCGCGACCGCGCTGGCTGTGGCGTCGCCTGGGACAGCTTCCACGCACGCCGACATTTTGCCTGCAAACAGTGCTGTTCCTTCCATTATAGTCTCTTCAAAAACCGAATTGAGCTCTCCATTTCGGATTTAGAGGAATATGGCTACATTCTCACGTGCTGAGATCCGACGACATCCGCGCTAGGATGTGTTCGTGCATCTGGTACGGCGTGAGCACGAGAGCTCCGCACCGCATAACAGCCTTTTGTACCCACTCGCCGCCGTCCTGCACTGCGAAATAGTAGGCCATGAAGCTCTTCGGGTCCTGGTACCAGCCGGAGAGTCCTTGCTGAGTCCCAGGCATCGCGCCGAGCACGCCGCACTCGAGCGCCTGCTGATATAGCGCCAATCGGAACTCGCGGCGAGTGCGGTAGCCACGATAGGCCGACTGGATGCGAGTGACAAAGCGGCCGAACGCCTGCAGACGAAGCGGAGCGGTTAGTCAGTAACACCATGGCTCCTGTTGGATGTTGTGCTTACCAGGACAGACGTCCGACGATTGTCGGGTGAAGACTCGACCACGATCGTGCGTTCCTCAAAGAGGCGAGGTGGTGTGGCCAGTGGCTCTTCTTGCTCTTCGATGTGGTGGACGATGTCGTACAGGATGTGGAGGATGGCGCTGAGATCGCCTTCGTCGTCATGCAGTACAGTTCTCGCGTCGTCTCGAAATGACAACTCCAACACCTCCGCGTCGGGGACTTTCGCCAATCGTTCAAGACCTTCCCAGTCCAAAGTTTCCGCAATAAGAAGGTTTTGGCTTTGCATTTCTGCATTCGACGTATCTTCCCACGCATGTTGCTGGCCAGGTTTCTCCACTGGCGCAGCCACCTCCAAAGCTCCACCAACAGCCGTCGCACTGGAGTACGAGTGCGACAAAGCTGGGAGCGTGTGAGCCTCTGCAAAAGGGCGTCGCCGACGAGGCTCAGGGCTCGAGTGGGGGCGAAATCTCTTCGATATTGATGTGCGCGGAGATCCATCTCCAGACAACTGCGACGTGCCTTCCTGTGCGACCAAGATCTCGAACTGCTCCTTTCGACGACGCAACTGCTCAGCGTCGAGTCCGTAACTTCGATGGGTTGTCTGCGTACTCCCTTCTACGAGCCCTGACTGGTCGTGCACGACGGCCATCGCCAGCTGTCGTGCTTCCTCGAAACTCGTCACACTTTCGAACGTGATGGCCGCCAGTCCATCCAGCTCCTCTGCAGTATCTGCGAGAACTCGCCGAGGTAACGGTTTTGGCGCAGGCGGGCCAGCCAACGATTTCGGCTTACTCCTCTTTGTCGGTGATGGTGAAGGAGCTGGTAATTTAGAGCTCTGATTGGATTTCCGATTCGTAGCCCTTAACGGCGATGCTGCAAGGGCGCGAGACAGATTCAATGCTGGTGGCGAAGACGACTCTTTGGGAGGGGACGAAGCGGACCGAGTAGGTCGCTCTCGTTTGGGGCTTCTGCTCATTGGCGGTGGTTTCTTCGTTGGTGATAACTCTGACCGAGCACGCTCGGCATTTTCTTGTCTCCGACGCTCTGGGGATTTGACGCCGTGAAAACTGGGTGATAAGGCCTTCGTGAGGCTCTTTTTCGACGACGTGGTCGTCGTGAACGTCTTCTCTCCGTGCATTTGGATCCGCTTGTCGGGAACTTGCGGCACCACACGAACGCCGTTGATCGAGCTCTCAGAACCTGGACTCGCAGCCAGTGGCGATCGGTGCGGTGAGAGCGTCACGTCAACGATTTGAAGTTCTTCCTCCAGCGGCTGGCCGAGCATCAGTGCCTGGAGAAGATCCCGTTCGTGTTCTCGCTGGGCGATGAATTTTTTCGTGAGATACCGCCGCTCTTTCTCGCTTGGACATCGCGCGAGTTGTTCTTCTCGCCGATTCTCTGCGAGAATGCACTGCTCGATCACTTCCAAGTGTTTCATGGACAGTGCTGACTGCGCGAAGCTCTTCTTTTGGATCACCGGGAGGAAAACGTTGCCGACGTCGCCATTGTGGATCTGCGCGTGGCGCTGCTGCTGCGCCCGCGACGCTGTTGCCAGCAAATGCCTATGGAGATCCCCGTCATCCATGGAGCTCAATATTGGAGAGTAGCCCTAGCTTGACCTGCGGGTCTCGTTCCCACAAATAGTTTCTCCGGATTCATCACTCCTTATTAGTCAAAGAGTCCCAAACACAGTTTACACGTACAATTCGCGCGTTGTGGTAGTGGTAAGGATCTGCTTCCTTGTACCAGTATCTCCGTATTCATCAGAATTTTATACCCTAGGACTTCTTTGCGCTGCCATACAAAGTTGCTGGAATGGCACGCTCTTCGAACTCATGCCCTTCAGCTTCGTCCTCTTCCTCTTCATCGTCGAGGTCGATCTCTTCGTCGTTTGTGACTTCGACAACTTTTTGGCGTACACTCCTGTCAGCTGGTTCGTCTGACAAGCTTCGCTTGAGAGCGCTCGGGGTCTCGTCGTCGTCATTATTGACGACTTGCGCCTCAAGTGCGGTCATCGCGTCACCTGGACGAAATGCGCCGGTCGCCGTTGACGCAGCCGCCACCATTCCTCCGACCGCGGTACCGGACCCGGACGCCGTAATCTGGGGAGCTATCTCGGCTGAGATGTAGTTCACGGTCGAATACTGGGCCACAACCGATCGCTTAATGCGGAGCATCTCCAAGAAAGAATGCTCAGAGCCGTGGGCCACTTCAAACTCGTGCCACACCTTCCAGAACGATTCCTCATGCAGGCGTGGGTCGCAAAACTGCGACGCGTGGGCATAGATGGCTCGTGCACGTTCGAATTCGCCAAGCTTGATTTCCATATCTGCAAACTTTAGGCTTAACGGTGGGACGTATTTGTCTTCCAGTTTCTCGATACCTCGCTGGTAGATCTCACGTACTTTTCCCACGCCGAAGAATTTGTGGGCCTTCTTGATGTACGCAAAGTACATGTCGAGTCGATCCTCCTCTGGTACGGCAACCGTCGCTCGCTCGTACACGCTCATCACATTCCTCAACATCCCGTGCTTCTCTTCAAAGTCTCCATATTTGTAAAACAGATCCTTGGTAAATTTTTCAGGTGCGGCCTTGATCGCCTGCTCGTGGAGGTCTCTCGCTCGTTCGACTTTGGTGCCACCATACCGCTTCACAAACTTGGTCAAGTACGCGTTCCACAGATCGAGCGCATGCGGGAATGTCGGGAAGAGAGCAAGACCTCGTTCGTAGACGCGGAATGATTCCTCAAAATATTTGTTCTCCTCCAAATAGTTTGCATAGTTAAGCACCATCAGGGGAGTGATAATCTTGAGATCGAATGTTTGGTCGTACGCCGCTCGTGTCGACTTCAAATCACCTAGACTCTCTTCCAAGTCCAGTCGTAGTGTCCACAGCTTCACACTCTGATGCAGTTTATCTTTCGCGCGCAGTGTCGCTTTCTGCCTCAGTCGAGTTGTTATCGACTCGGGAACCTCGCAGGCATTCCGTACAACTTCCAGCGCTTCATCAAAGTTCTCCAATCGTAGTTCCATGTCGGCCCATTCACAGAATAGCGCAGCGAGCTCGTCAGGTGTTCTGTACTCTACCTCGATTGCCTTCCTGAAAATGGCACGGGCGTCTGTAACGCGTTTGTTCTCTTCGTAGAACTTCGCAAACTTGATCCAGAGACCGCTCAGTCGCCCACCTGATTTGAATGGATCGATCGTCTTCACGGCCTCGGCAAAAGTTCGGATTATTTTTTGTGGGTCTGCCTTGTGCAGCTGCACGCGTTTTTCCCACTCGCGTACATTGTTCGGGTTCTGCCTCAGCAAAACCGAGTTGAGCAACAGAGGGCGTCGGTCGGCAACATCCTCGTAGATCTTGAGCAAGCGATCAACCTGGGCCTGGTGGTCGACTGTATCGCCTTCTTCTGGGCTCTCAACCAGCTCCATTTCGGTTGTCAGCATGGCCTCGACAAACTGCACGTACGCGTCAAAGATCAAACTGAAGTCGCGAACGGTCATGACCTTCTGGATGCCTTCTTCGTACACATCGCGAGCCGACTCGAAGAGGCCCAGGCGCACGCAGTACGTCGCAAGCGAGCACCAGAGGCGGCCGACTTCGTCCGTGAACTGCGCGATGCCGCTGCGAAGAATAGCCTCGACGTTCAGCGACTGGGAGACCTCGGTCGGGTGCTGCGAGACCATGTCACAGAGCTGCATCCACAGTGCGTGGGTCGTCTTGGCTGTCGGGTAGGTGTCCTGCTGCTGGATGAGCACGATAAGCTGCTCGCTGGCTTCGTCGTACTGCTCGGCAGAGCAGAGGTAGTCGACGTAATCCTCGCGCTTGGTCGGCTCCAGCATGAGGTACCGGCGGTAGACGCTGCGCACGGTCGCGGGCACGCTCGACCGCTTGAGGAACTCGACGAACGGCGTCCAAATGCGCCCGTGCTGCGTCACCGGGAGCGCCCGCAGCGCGCGGTTGAAGGCGTGGCGCGCGGCCGTGACGCGCTTGGCGTGCTGCAGCAGCTTGAGGTAGCCGATCCAGAGGCGCGGCATGGTCGGCAGCTGCACGAGCGCGCGTTCATAGAGCGCGACGAGCGCGTCGTAGGCCGGCGCGTCCAGGCGCTTGCCGCGCACGCTGCTCTCGTGGAACTCGTCCACGTACAGCTTCCAGAGCTTGTAGCTGCGCGGCAGCAAGTGCAGCGCGCGCTCGTAGATGGCGTGGCGCGTAGCCAGCGGCGCACCGCTCGCTGCCGCGAGGTACTGGATCCACGCCTGAACCGAGTACGGCTGGTGGGCGACCTCGTCTTCGTTCTCGGCAAAGCGGCCGTCCGCAAGCGCCTACAGTATCGACCAGCACACCGTTAGAAAGAGAATTGAACGCGCTATCCGGCGGCGTGCGTCGTGCACGCGCTGCACCTACCGGAGCCGCGTGGGCCGCGCGGAAAGCCGGCACATCGACCGCAACACGAGCCGCCATGTTTGAGCCGTCCCCCTGTTGTTGGTTGGCCCGTTCCAAAAACCCTGGGAGGCGGGGTGTTAGTGTACTGTGTAAATCCTTCAAAGTACGATTTGGAACAACCGGTGTCACTGTGAGACAACAGCCATTGTTTCGAGGTAATGCAGCCATGTCGGTCGGTTTTGTGGACCTGCTCAACCGAAATAGTGACGCGTTGCCTCGTTTGGGCTATTTGCAGCGTCGCGCAGGCCAGAGTCTGCTTGTCGCGGAGGCGCGTGGAGCCAGGACTGACTGCGCGGCCGCGAAGCCAGCTCTTCGGGTCATGGCGGCCGACAAGAAGTCCTTGGAGACGAGGGCCGCAGCGGAAGAGAAGTTCCGGCAAGTGCAACTCAACAACGACTGCGAGAATGCGCGCTTCCGGAAACTTTACGGATATGCAGGCAACCGTGTCGCGACCTCAAAGTACACGGTCTTCAGGTAAGGCGACAGCTGGAGGGCGTTCAGGAAGCCGGCCACTGATTGCTTGCGCGTGGGTGGCAGCTTCATTCCGAAGACGCTTTTCGAGTTTTTCCGCGTCATCGCCAACTGCTATTTTCTCATGATCTCGATCCTGCAGGTGGCGACCCCCTGGTCACCCACCAACCAGTACACAACAGCGGGTCCCTTGGTGATCGTGTTACTCGTATCAATGACCAAACAGGCGGTCGAAGACCGAAAACGACACGCCGCCGATGACGTACAAAACTCGCGAAAGTGCCGCGTGCTGGGCCGCCACGGGGAGACAGTCGTGAAGCAATGGCAGGAACTCGAAGTTGGCGATGTGTTGTACCTGACAGATCGAGAAGAGTCTCCAGCTGACATTTTCATCCTCTCGACCTCCGAAGAAGAAGGCCGGTGCTTTGTCGAGACGTGCAACCTGGACGGCGAGACGAACCTAAAGCGGCGTTCTGCCATTGAACACGTCGCCCGTCACATTGGGTACCGAAAGCTGAACGACCCGCCGCTCCCAGAGCAGGACCACGCCAAGAAAATGATGGGGTTCTCGGCCGTGATGGACTACGAACAGCCGAACAATCGACTGTACAATTTCACTGGCCGAATCGAGTTCGGACAGCCCAAGGAGACGTCACCTATCGGTCCAACCAACATCATTCTACGGGGCTGTAGCATCCGAGGCTGTTCCTACATCTACGGACTCGTGATCTTCACAGGGCCAGAGACCAAGCTGATGCAAAATGCGCGCGCGACGCCGTCGAAGCAGAGCAGCGTCTATCGCATGGTCAACAAATGCATTATGCTCGTCTTCCTCACGCAGGCCGTGCTCTGTGCGATCAGCACGATTTGCTATGCCGTCTGGACGCGAAAATACCGCGCTGTGAACTGGTACTTGGGCACCGCGATCTCGTCCAAGTCGCAGTTCGCTGAGGTCGTGAGCTTCTTCACGTTCCTCATCCTGTACAACAACCTCGTGCCCATATCGCTGTACGTGTCACTCGATATGGTCAAAGTGATCCAAGCCAAGTACATCGCGCTGGACCGCGAGATGTGCTACGAAGGCAAGAACGCGATCGCGCGTACGTCGGATCTAAACGAGGAGCTCGGGCAGGTCGAGTATATCTTCAGCGACAAGACTGGCACGCTCACCCGCAACATCATGGAGTTTCGGAAGTGCTTCGTGAAGGGAATCTCCTATGGGTTCGGTACCACCGAGGTCGGTCGAGCCGTCGCGGAGCTGCAAAAGCGGACTGCGAGCAGCACAAACGCTGGCGCCGCGGCGATCGGTGCAGAAGACGAAGGGATCCATGACCCTAAAGACGCGCAGGTCCATTTCGACCCGATGATCCACTTTGACGACCCACGCATCATCGACGCATTGGACAAAAGCACGCCGGCAGCCAAGGGGCTCGACGAGTTCCTCACGATGCTGTCGGTCTGCCACACAGTGATCCCTGAGGTCAACAAAGACGGCAAAGTCGAGTATCGAGCGTCGTCTCCAGATGAAGAAGCGCTTGTAAAAGCTGCCAAGTGTCTCGGATACGACTTCAAGACGCCGGCGCCGGTCGTCGACGTCACCGTGACAACTAAGAGCCGGGCGTCGACCAATCGAAAGTACACGATCCTCAACGTCAACGAGTTCAACAGCACCCGCAAACGCATGTCCGTGGTCGTCCACACGGACGACAAGCGCTTTGTGGTCTACTGCAAAGGCGCCGACAACGTGATCATTCCTCGCAGTCGAGAGGATGAGCACAGCGAGACGCTCTACGAAGAACTCAAGCGCTTCGCAACCGAGGGCCTCCGCACACTCGTGCTGTCACGGAAAGAGCTCACAGAGGCAGAGTACTTAGCCTGGGATGCCAAGTACCAGGCCGCGGTGACTGCGCTGAGTAACCGGGACCAGCTCTTGGCGGACGTCGCTGAGGAGTTGGAGCAGGACATGGAGGTCGTCGGAGCAACAGCGATCGAAGACAAGCTGCAAGAAGGAGTCCCTGGTGCGATCTTTAATCTAGCGCACGCAGGCATCAAGATCTGGATGCTGACGGGCGATAAAGAAGAAACGGCCATCAACATCGGCCACGCGTGTCGTCTCATCAATGAGGAAATGCGGCTTTTGATTATCAACAAAGAAAACGTCAGCGAGCTCTTGCAGCAAGTCGACGCACTGTACCAAAGCGAAGACGTCCAGTCGCATCTGAAAGCCACGCGCGTGTCCACTCACTTGGCGATCGTCTGCGACGGCAAGTCGCTCGTTCACGTGTTCCCGCCGAAAACCACTTCGAGTACTCCTGAACGAGACGCGAGCGCCAAGGAACTGGCCAGCAAAATCCTCGAGATGTCGAGTGTGTGCCAGGCGCTGATCGCATGCCGTGTCTCGCCGGCGCAGAAAGCCGACATTGTCAATCTCGTTAGGTACAACTCGATTCACAAAGTTGTGACGCTCGCGATCGGCGACGGCGCCAACGACGTGAACATGATCCAGTCGGCCCACGTTGGAGTTGGCGTCTCTGGCCAGGAAGGCGTGCAGGCCGTGAACGCGAGCGACTACGCGATCGCACAGTTTCGATATCTGGAACGCCTCCTGCTCGTCCACGGACGCTTCAACTACCGCCGTGTCTCCAAGGTCATCTTGTACTCGTTCTACAAGAACGTGGCGCTCGTGATCGCGCTGTTCCTCTTCAACTTCTTCAATGGGCAGTCGGGCACGAGCGTGTTCGAGAGCTTCGTCATGGCCGGTTGGAACTTCTTCTTGGCGTTGCCGATCATTGCCATCGGTGTATTCGACGAGGACGTGTCGCCGGACCAGGCGTTGTGCCACGCCAAGCTCTACGTCCCGGGCCAGAAGAACGAGTGCCTCAACATGTATCGCTTCTCCACGTTCATCATTAACGCGATCGGACAGGCGCTCGTGTGCTTCTTGCTCACGATCTACGGCACGTTCAACGTCGGCGAGCTGTGCGTGGGGTTGTACTTGCAGGGCGTCGTGATCTACTCGTGTCTACTCATGTCGGCCAACTTCAAGGTCGTCTTCGAGACCCAGTCGTGGACCAAGTTCAACGTGCTCTTCCTGGTCTTCAGCGTGCTGCTCTTCTTCTTCTTCCTGCTCGTGTTCCCGTACTTCGGCTCGCTGGGCGGCGAGCTGCGTGGCGTCTCCACGCGCATGCTCGCGAGCCCCGTCTACTGGCTCTTCATGCTGCTCGTGCCCTTCACGGCCAACACCGTCGACATCTCGGTCCGATAGTAAGTCGATGGCCTCGGTTGATGACGCACCGGAACTGACTCGTAAACTGCGCGTCTCTCTAGCATCCTCACCAACTACTTTCCGACCATGGCCAACGTGCTGCGCGAGCAGCTCGTGCTCGAGCTGCGGTCCGCGCGCGTGGGCTGCGAGTGGCTCGGCTCGAGCGAGGTCTCGCCCGCGGGTGACGCGAGCGGCGCTGGCCCGGCCAGCAAGCTTTCGTCGCGGTCGTCGCTGCGGTCGTCCATCAAGGGCATCGTGCCGCTGCCGCAGGGCGGCGACGCGGCGGCCGCGGACGTCGACGCGTCCTTCATCTCGCCGCTGACTAGCTCCAAGAGCTCATGTACGTTCCATTTGTTGGAAGGGCCGTTGGCGTTGGTTTGACGGTGTGATTGGCGATTTCCATAGACCACGGGTTCGCGTTCAGCGCGCCGGAGGAAGGCGCGCAGCCGGACGCCGAGCAGCGCGAGATCGCGTCACTCAAAGTGATTCAGTACCACCGCGAGACAGCGTCGCCGCGCGCCGACGCCGACGATGAGCTGCGGCTCGAGAGCCATTGATGCCATCAAGCCAAGTTGAAGTGTTACGTAACCTCTAGTTCCCTCGTTCTTAACGGGATGATCTGATTCCCTGTGTGGATAAAATGACCAACATTCCCGGTGTGCGGTTATATTTCGAGAACAAAAAAAACACACACAAACGACCGAGTCAACAGAACGTCGCACGACACCACCCGAGCCGAGAAGAAAAAACCGAGCGCCGCGCGACAGCGACTCGGGTCTAAAGAGCGCGTGGAAGCAATCACTCCGTCGACAGCATTTAGACGCGGGCCCACGTAACTACCGCGCGCGTCCAGGGAACCAAGAACGAAAACAGGAACAGGAGCCTTTTTTTTTTCTCGTGTCCGGAACAGTTTTTCTCGCTCCGGCATGACGAGCTGGGAGCGTGACGACGTGTTCCTCGAGTCGATGGCCTCGTCTGTGGGCTCGTTCGTGGTGCCGTCGGCCGTGGCGACCAAGGCTGAGGTGGTCTCGCCCACGTCCTCGAGCAGCAGCAACGGCTCGCACGGGCTCTACCACGCCGACGAGGAGCTCCAGTTCGGCGAGATGGACGACGACGACCGCGACGCCGCCGAGGACGAGGCGCTGCGCAACGGCCGCCTCGCGCTCGCGCTGGACCTGGACGCCGGCGCCCACGTGGGCCACCGGCCCTCGAGCATGACGCGCAAGACGAGCAGCAGCTTTTCGGACCTCGGCGACTATGACGACTTCGCGTTCGCCGACACGACGCCCACGGGCACGCCCAACACGCCCAACACGCCCACCTTCCGCTCGCTCTACGACGGCAACGGCAGCCTCGGACGCTCCATCTACGCCGGCATGAGCAACGCCCACCACGTGAGTCCCGCCACGCGCGGGGGCTTTGTCCGCCCAGCGAGACCGACCACCGGACGCACGACGCCGACGCCGCGATGCGGGCTGCTCGCCGACGAGCACGAGCCGCTGGTGGGCGCCATCTATCCGGTCGCCGGCGAGGTCGTGCGGATGGAGGTCGAGAACGCGGCCTACATCATCTTCTACAAGACAGACGAGACTGAGAAGGACGACTCGCTCGGTGGCTGCGACGTCGTGGATGACGGCGGCGCGCAGTCCGAGTCCCCATCGCTAGTCGAGGCGCCGTCTGACGGGAGCGGAGAGATCTCGAGTGCCTTCTGCCGACCGCCGCGGTCGCTGATCTCGCTCGGCGCGGCCGGCCACAAAGTGCGCACGACCAACTGCTTTACGCGCGACTACGCGCACCCGACGCGATCGCTGGGACGAGGGCTCTTCCGCGCATCGACGAGCGTGGGCACGGCCTTCCTGAAAGGCGCCGCGGGCCTCGTGAACCAGACGTACCAAGGAGGCGCAAACGGAGGCGTGTTCGGCTTCGCCAAGGGCCTTGGGATGGGGATGCTCGGTCTCGGCACACATACCGTGAAGGGGGCTTTCCGTGGCGTCGGCCAGGTGACGAACGTGGTCGGAGAGATGGTCATGGGCTCGGCACCACACTTCAGCATCGATGGCATGCTGTTGCTGACCAATTACCGTCTGATCTGGAAGTCGCAGAACACACAAGACACCCTCGAGATCCCGCTGTCCTCGATCGTCGCTATCGACAGCTCGGCGACCGCTCCTCACGTGATCAATATTGAATGCAAGTCGCTGCTGCGGATGAGCATCGCCTTCCGGGACGAGTCGACCTCCTACGATGTGCTCTCGTCGGTCTGGGATCTCTACTCAGAATCGTCTTACGTCTTCGCCCACACTCACTACCAGGCACTGATCGAGCGAGGACACCTCACGGAGGACGCGTTGCGCACTCCGCTCTTCCAATTCTACGACGCAGAAGAAGACTATCGGCGGCTCAAGCTCTTGGACGAGAGTAGCTGGATGCGACTGCTCGATAATTCCGAGTACGGGCTCTTTCCGTCGTACCCGTCGACGTTTATGGTGCCAGCAGAACTGGAGGACGAAGACCTCCGGGAGCTCAGCGCGTATCGAAGTGCGAGTCGAATCCCTGCGGTTGTGTGGCGTCACCCTCACTCGGGGGCGATGATGTCGAGGTGTGCTCAGCCGTGTGCAGGTTTAAGCGGTTACGTCGCCGACGCCGACAAAAAGTTCGTAGCAGCGATGCAACGCGCAACTGGTGGTGGCGACGAATCGATATTCCACTTCTACGACGCTCGAAGCCAAATGGCCGCGACGGCAAACTCGGCACAAGGCAAAGGCACGGAGGATCCTCGAAACTACCCGAATACTGAACTTCACTTCTGCGATATAGCCAACATCCACGCGGTGCGGTCGTCGTTCGCGTCCCTCTCAGTTGTGTGTCAGCCAGGTGAAGATCGATCGGGGAGCGACTGGAACTATCAACTACGGAACACATTCTGGTTCATGCACATCTCGAGTATCCTCGCGTCTGCCCAAGCTATTTGTCATACTTTATGTCAAGGCGAATCAGTGATGGTGCACTGTAGTGATGGCTGGGACCGAACGCCCCAGCTCACGGCGCTCATCCAGCTCCTCCTCGATCCTTACTATCGAACGCTTCAGGGGTTCTTGTGTCTAATCGAGAAAGAGTGGTGCAGCTTCGGCCACATGTTCCGTTCCCGATACTCGCAGGGTGAGGGGCCAGGCCATCAAGAGGTTGAAGAGCAGTCTCCCGTTTTCGTGCAGTGGGTGGACTCGCTCTGGCAAATTTGGCGACAGCAGTCGTGGGCGTTCGAGTTCAACGAAGCGCTACTGTCGCTTCTCTATGACAGCGTGTTTTCGGGTCTTTACGGCAATTTCTTGTACAACAACGAGCGCGAGCGGCGAGACCGCGAGATCGACGCACCGACCCGGTCGCTGTGGTCCGTCGTGATGGAAAAGCGAGAGCAGTACGTCAATATGGAGTACGACTGTGCGAAGAACTTCAACAGTGTCGGCATCGTGTTGCCGTTCTCGTCTGAAGAGGACGAGCTGGCATTATGGGAGAACCACTTGAGTTATGCAGACCCAGTCACAAGGAAATATTCATAGGTAGTTAGGAATGGTAGAAGTCGCTCTGATTGATTACGCTAGGCTGCCTCAGGCACCGAGTACTCACCGCTGTCGAGCTTTACGCAAGCATCATGTTGACGAAATCCAAGACAGCCTCGTCAAACTTGTCGTCAAGGAAGTGTTTCGCACTACGACGGAGAGGAGAAGCTTGCTCAGCCGTTCAAGTCGAGACAGGGATGATGAACTCACGTACACGAAATCGTCCAGTTCCTTGTTGACGTCACCGCCACCTGTATTCAGCGGGTTCGACTCGTTCGCGGGAGAGCATGCTTTAGCAGCTTCGGTCAGAGCTTGTTAGGATTTGTTGTCGTAGTCGTAGCAATTATCTCAACTCGAACTGATAAAGGAATCCATGAAGCACTCACGCTGAGTTTCACTCGATCGTCTGTCGCCAATCTCGGGAATCCCATAATCGTTGCAAAGCCCAGCACCTTCATCGTGGACGGAACAGCATCAGGTCGAGGAAAAGAGAGGAGACTAGTTCCTTCGCACTCACTCACGCCTTGGGCATCTTCAAAGTCCAGCAATAGAATCTCTGCAGCAGCAGCGAGTTCTTGGGACAATGAAACGCTAGGCTTGTGGGCGAGTTGTTCAAAGTTATCAGCGATGCGATGCGCGGATACCGGCACACAGCCTGAACGATTCGAGTCAGTTTCCGCAAGTGCAGCTTGCTCACTGATCATTTTTGTTGGGGGTTTCGAGGGACCTGACTGATGGCTTATGCGGGATTTGTTTGGTGACGGTGGAGTGACGAGCCTTGCCAAGTTGGGTTGGGCTGACTCTTCAATATCCCAGTCTGTTATCTGTGCAGCAAATTCGAGCTCTTGCAGCATGAACTTGTCTAACAGTCGCAAGAATACACAATCAACGAAGTATGCTGCAGACAGGAGTGCACAATTCTCACCGATAGCTGGAACTCTCTTGGTTGCTGGAATTGCCACGGAAATCACCTAACTATAGTCATTAACTATAATAGGAGACGCAACCTCGAGCCGTATCTGCGCTACCTTTTCCGAGTGTTCTTGGCGGCATAGATTGGTCTGAATAGCAATGGTTGGTATAGTCATTGCGGCGGACGAAGGCGGGATACACGCCGCTGCACGCTTTCTTTTTTCCAATGCCTGTCTTCTGCGGTGTTCGATCATTTTCTTCTGATCTTCGGTCAAGCTCTCTGGACTGTCGAGAATAACGATTGGTGATGTCTTCGAGCCGGCATCCTTCGCTCCGGTTCCTGTGCTTGGCGCCCCTAGTAAGCTTAGTGCTTCCTTCGTGTTGCTCACTTTCGACGAAGTGTCTCTTATCGCTGAACGAGCACTTCTCAGAATTGGCCTGCTCGGTCGAGTTTCGATCGGTGTGACTTGCGGTCTCCCCTTCGAACCGTCCTCATCCACACGACGAGGCTCTATGCTTTGAGGAGCATTTTCGTATCCGTTCATAGCCAGGATTTGTTTCGCGAGCATCTGTGGCGTCACTTTAGCTGGCTCGGCGGTTCCTGGCATCGGAACCACGTTCGGGGTCGTATTCCTTGGGCCATTTTTCTCGGCATCTAACGTACCAACACCAGATATCAGACCGCATCTCTCCATCAATCCCACAGAGCGCCGTGCGTGCAGGCTTTGGCCTTGTCCACCATCTTGTCTCCATACAGACGTCCAATCTTCCATTCCAGTCGCGTCAGACCTCGCTACTCGCGTCTCCTCTCGGAGAAATGTACCTCGGCCCAGTTTCCGCGCCTCGCGAGCTCGCGCACGTGCTTCTTCTTCGCGGCGAGGTCCTTGGGCACGTCGACGCACTTGCGGCTGCGCTTGCCCTGCGAGGCCTTGCGCGCAGGAGGCCGGTGCTTGGGAGTCCTTGCTGCCCCCATGGTTGAAGCGGGAAGTGGGTGAGTTTCCGCCTAAACAGAATCTATAAATGGCTAAAACTATCCATGGGCAAATGCAACTCGGATAAATCCATAAATATTCGCCCTGCTCGACGTGCTGGCAGTATGAGCCTCCTACAATCATGACGACGAGCAACGAACTCAGGGACACGAATGCCTCTGCACAGCCAGGCGCCACTGGCGCGGCCGCGTCCAATGGAGGAGGGAGCGCAAAGAAGCGGCTCCTGCCTATGGAGCTGAGGGTGCGTCATGGAGGCCCTCTTTGCTGTCGCGCATGGGTTCATGACTGACTTGTGGTTGACTCTATTGTAAGCGCCGCCGCCGAGCCGCCAAGCTGCAGATCACGTCGGAGCGAGACGTTGCTACGATCAATGCGAGAGATATTATTGAGAGGTGCTCATGATTGACAGTTTCAGTGTGACGGCTGTGGTTCACTCTGACGAGCGTGTGGGTTGCGGTAAGCATCGACGAGAAGAACTCACTCGACGAAAGTGCGACAGATACAATCAACGATGCACCGACCAGTGCAACAGAGACCCCATCGTCAATCGTAGCACCACAGGAGACGCCCACCAAGCAGGCTCTTGCTGCAGATCCGGTGCGCGATGAAGATCACAAGGTAGCGCCAGAAGAAAATGTTGGCAAACAGGCCTCGGCAGCTCCAACATCGAGCACGGCAAAAAAGATCCAAAACCTTTTTTCATTCTCGCTTCAAGACAGAAAACGCCAGCGACTACTCCAACGCGAATCGCTGGTCGAAGTCCCCACGTTCATGAAGGTGAGAAGAAAGCCCGTTGTTGCTTGGAAAGATGGAATGCACTCACTTCGCAAAATAGTTGGAGCACGTCCCACTCGATCTAGCCCCCAAATCCAAGGCGATCATTACAATGTCTTTTCTGTTTCCTTTTGCAAGGCCGAGGTATGTTTCAGTGGGGGCTGTGATCATGCGAATCTCTGGTTAGAAATTATGTGACTCCTCTTAGCGCCGCATCAATGGCTGCTGCGGTCAATGCAAAATCCTCTGACAATGCCGAAGTTCGGTGGCTGCGAGAACTGCAATACTACGCTCACCCGGCGTCGCCGCTTCCTCCCTCACTTACTGCAGTGACCGACCGTCAACTGGAAGAGAACGAGTTCTACATCAACCGGTTTCGTCAGTGGCAGGACTCGTTTCGTCATGCATACTTTGGATTCCGAGGGTTGGACAGGGTTGGAGCCCTGTATTTGCGGTATCCGGAGTTTGTAACATGCTTCTACATTGAATGCGGGAAACGGAAGGAGCTCACAACGAGAGCATCAATACTAGATGCATATCAGGACTACATATCCAGTCAAGACGAGATGAAGATAAACGATCAACTTCCTCGCCGGACTAACACAGTGCGTGCAGTCATCTCTCACTCCAATGCACGCCTTCGCAAAGAACTTGTGCGGCGTGGTGTCGAATTTCACACGCCGTTCAACCTGCAAGCGTTGAAGAAAGTCGTCACCAGTTTGGAGTTCAACGATGAAGACGCGGCCAGTCACTCGTTAAAGTCGATGAGCACCGAGCAAAGTGTGCACGGACCTGACTCCTTGCTGCAATTTTCTGGTCATCATGCGGTCCACGGTCTATACGAGTTCTTGCTCAACCGAAAGCGTAAGTCTGACTCGTGTGAAGGCCGATAATGTTCTTATGCCGCATTTCCACCTTCTACATAGCACTCTCCAACCAAGATGTTCCCGAGATCCTGTCGAGATATCCATTCGCCAATGCAACCATCCGATCCATCACTGCGCGCTACATGGGACATGGCAGATCTATCACAGCCCTGGACAACGAGACGCCATTGACCCAACGGTACGAGCAACTGCAACGAGCCCACTGAACAGAAGTAATGAACTGCTTACGTAGATCTGAAGTGGAGCTATTGGGGTTTTGTATACCGACAGCGATTGAGGCCTTAATCGACTGCCTGCGGGATTCTCAGGTGGAAGAGGCCACCGCTGGTGCCGTGGATATCAAAGTAGCGATGGAAACCGCGCCTATGAGTGAGCGGCTGAATGCAGTTTTATTGAAAGTTCGAAGCACAAGCTCAGGCGCCGGCGTTCATAGTGCTCGAGAACGCGAAGAGTGGAAACAACAACTTGATTTTGCTAAGCGTCGGCTTCAATCGATTAAGAAGACGTCCAATAGCACTGGCCCCACAGTTGAGGTGGAAATGACAACACGCTAACACAAACTCAGTCAATAAAGCTCGTACATTTGCAGAATAATTCGGCTCGAGCGCAACTATGCCTCCCAGATTAATGACCTGTAGCGTAGTGGTCCGGGTACTTCGCTACATGTTCGAGCATGTCTCGTTCTTGCTCCTGTTGAGATCGTGCAGAGTTAGCGTTATGGGAGCACAAGAGAGCACTTCAGACGACAAACTCACAAGTAGGTGGGGAATCTTGTGGTCATAAACATCTTCAAAGAGCGTCTCGAGTGGCGGCGGGCCCTTGCTCTCCGCGTTTTGTAGTGCGGCAAGAACGTTGGTGCGCTCGTTGTCTCGAATATTGCGGTCCTGCTCTTCTGTAAGCCATCCTCGTCGCTACCAGAGCAACATTCGGTGAGTGACTCCTCTCGATTAAATACTCCACAGGTTTGTCTGGCTCACCAAAAGGTAGCGCTTGGTACGATCAATCGGGTCGAAGGAGTCCTTCCAGTGCTTGATCTCGGCAACCTCGCGGTAGCGCGTAGAGTCATCTGAGGTTGAATGATGGCCCTGACGGTATGACATCGCCTCAATCAGCAGGGGACGGCCGTGCTCGAGGATGTATTCCCGGGCAAAACGTGTTGCTTTGTGCACAGCGAGGAAGTCGTTGCCGTCGACACGCATCACCGGGATGCCGTAACCAGCACCACGGGACGCAATGCCGTCACCTCGGAACTGGTCCTTGGTTGGTGTACTAATCGCAAATCCGTTGTTGCGACAGAAAAAGAGGATCGGGCACTCCTTCGTGGACGAGAAGTTGAGAGCGGCATGGAAATCACCTTCGCTGGCAGCACCTTCGCCGAAGTAGCACACAGCGATGCGGTCTTCCTTCGCCAACTTGAACGAGTACGCAGCACCGACCGCCTGCCAAAAGCAAGCACAATATGAGTTATCGCATTAGGATCAATGTGATAACACGTGAACCCGTACGTGTGGAAGCTGTGTCGCAAGTGGCGACGAGATGGTGTGGTGGTTGTGGGCAGCCGAGCCGTAGTGGACGGGCATCTGTCGACCCTTGCCGTGGCCATCCCTGTTGCTAAAGCACTGGTCGGCAAAGTTCTCCAGTGTGAAGCCGCGCCACATGAGCACACCAGGCTCACGGTACTGGGCGAACACCATATCATCTGTAGCATCAGACTGTGTGAGTTATTGCGCGACATCGATTTCAGGAGACACGAAAGCCAGACGTACACAAGCGATAGGCCGAGGCACTACCAAAGGCAATCGCTTCCTCTCCGTACGACGTCATGTAGAACGAGATGCGACCCTGGCGCTGCGCATCGTAGAAGATGTTGTCCATCGCCTTCGCACACAAAACATTCATCAGTCTGCTGTGGCCAGCCCACTCAATCGTACGCTCATGCACTTACGTTCAGTCGGATCATATTGGTGTAGATCTGCGTACAGATTTCCTGGCCAAGCTCCGGGTCCTCGGCGCCGTCGACGATCTCTCCCTGTTCGTCCATGACTGCTCAACAGCTACGTCAGCGCTCACGCCACACCCGCCGCCACGACGCGCAGCGACACGTACTTCGAAAGCACGGGATGATCTCGTTCTCCTTCGGGTCGCGGAACACGAGATCAGAGACGAGCGGCATGCTCGTGCCGGGGAAGTTGCCTGTCGACCACCATAGCTTCGTCAGTTCTCTGTCGTTTTCACTCTTGTTTTTGTTCTCGCGACTGCCTACCGAGCGACGAGAACGAGCGCGCGGCCGAGACGCCGAGACGCGGAGCTGCGAGGGTGGCGCTGCGACGCGCCAGGCGCGTCAGAGTTCGGCTTGCGAGCATGGCGAGAGATCTCGAGATGATGTGGGCGGCGTCGCGCGTGTTCGCCTCTGGGGCAGCACCGCGAGTCGCCGTGCCTTCAAGCTGTGGACGAACGTAACCCTATCCGTGAGGCTTTGAAGGGGAGGTGATTGGTGGAAACAGTGTCCAACTTCAAGTCGCTTGATGTGACGGCAACCACAGAATGGACCAATTTTGGCCAATTGGAAGCGATCGATTATTGGACACCTAGCCCTCATTCCTTGATGAACACATGACGTACCTTTTATCCGGATATGCACGCTTTAAACTAGACTAAATAGACCTCATGATCCATTGTTTGACATGATATCCGGACACATGAGATGTTCTTCTAAGCCAGTGACGCTGCTTGCCGTTGCAGTTGAGGATTGACGGCAATTCCAGCAGAGACTAACCCCGCCAGTCAGACTCCATCCAGATTCTCTCTTCGGTGCGCACAGGAGGATGCGATGGGAGTCTCATCATGGGACTACAGTAGTGGACCGTAGTGGGCCAGGGGGACGGGGGACGGGGGACATGAGTATGGCAGATTGGCATGAACCTGAATTGCAATAAGAACTCGCTAACTCGACAAGGCTCTGGGGATGCAATGAACCACCCAGTCATGTGAAAGACCACACCAAGCCCCTTTGTTCACCAGATAAGTTGTGACTGCTGAGCGTCTGATCGCTCACGTCACATGGTCGATCATTTCAACCACTCATGAGCCGTTTATGAATCATTCTGACCAATCATGACAGTTCAACTTTTGATTGGCCTTCCGTGCGTAGGTGCGATGGCTTGGTCTCCAAACGCCACGCCCACTGCAGGTAGCCCGTCACCGCGAGGGAGCGTCAAGCGGATCAGCAGCGCGCGCCTCCACCCGGACGTCACCCCGCATCGCGAACACCATGGCGAAGAGTTTGCGATCCAAGATCAAGCGCAAGTTCCGCACGGAGCTGCGCAAGAAGATCGGTGTGCCGCACCAGACCAAGCAGGAGGAGTCGATCCAGGAGAACCTGCGCAAGGCCATCGAGGCCCAGAGTGAGTATTAATATGCCACCACCCCGTGCATACTACATATGCACTAACGAGGTGCCTATGATGTAGCCAAGGGTAGCTCCATGATGGGCCTGAAGCAGCTCATGGGCACGGCCTCCGCCCCAGTGGCGGTGGTCGACAAGGACTCGATGGATGTGGACGTGGACTCACTCGCGCAGACCGAGGCCAAGGCCCTTGATGAGCAATCCAAGCTCTCGGATAAGGAGATCAAGAAGATCCTAAAGACCAAGAACAAGAAGCCGGCCAATAGAAGAAAGAAGCAGCTGCAGTTCCACCCACTGCGAAAGAAGGGCGTGTAAACTACATCGACTATTCCATACGCGGACGCGCTCTGCAGCCATTCGACAAGTTTCGCAAATTCTTCCCCACCTTGTCACCGTACAAGGACTTCAGTTGCGCTCGTGAGTAGCGGCTCGGCCGTTTGTACCAGGTGATATCTTTTCGTGTTTATATTACTACTAAACTTTGGTGCCCCCACAACTCGAATCAATCATCCCAGTCCGTCGCCTCGTCCGAGGGAGTAAAGCTGACCTGCTTGTCGTACTGGTAACCTATGTCGCCAGGCCGAACAATGTTCTTTTCAAAAACAGTGTTCATCTTCTCCTTCACCTGCCGGAGTTGCGCTTCCGACACGCGGTTGTAGTCGGCCTGGGGGAGAGGAGCGACTGTCTCACGAAGAGCCGAGTTGCCCATCGCTGCTCGCTTGGTGGAGCCGGCATTGGCTAGTTTCTTCACGAGTCGGTTCAGCTGTGGAAACCGATCTGTCCATAGTTTGCCACTCTCGTCGAAGAACAAACTATCCATACCTGCTGTGTTGACACTCCGTCAAGAACTCTGTGATGGAGCTGTGTTAATTGCTCAACTAGATCACTAGCCTCTCTTTCCTAGCTCAACAAACAGCGGCGTTAGTTGACTGCTCCTAGCATGCGCGTCCCTGAAAACCTACCGACAAGTCGGAGCTTTTCGAGGGAGGCAGTGCCTCCTTTAGATCGATTTCATGATGGTACAACTGTGTGCGATAGGATTGCTTGCGGCTATACTCTACGATAATTGCTGGTGGCTCATAGCGCAACGCTAGACGCCGGGCATCCACATCACCTCCCATCATTGGAAGGTGTGGGTCGGATCGCGACCTTTCGTACAATTGATCAATGAGATACTAGGTAGTACAGAAAAGTGGTCCGTCGAGGAATTGACTTGAAGAGAAAAGCATAATGCATGTGAAATTGCATCGTCTATGCTGGAGAGCTAAGTTTGTGCTGGGGCCATGACACGCTTACTGCCACAGCATCCATGCTTCACAACCGCGCCATTATCCCACTCCACGTTCTCTTTCCACACCCGCGAGTCGCCTTCATACTGCTCGCTCTTCCATATCGGCACCGTTGCCTTGAGTGTATCGATCGCGTACGCGCAGGCTTCAATGGCTTCACGACGGTGCGGAGAGGACACTGCGATGACGACGCTGGCCTGCTTAACTTCCACCACGCCCAATCTGTGAAACATCGCAATGCCCACGACGCTCGGCCACTTCTCGCGGATCTGGCCGCAGATCTTGAGCATCTCTAACTTGGCCATGGTCACGTAGCCCTCGTACTCCAGCCGAACCACCTTCTTGCCTACGAGCATGGTCATAGGATCTCTGCAAAAGCCCCTCTCAGCAGCTCACGTGGATCATACCGTTGAAGTTGTCTCGCGTTGTGCCAACAAATGTCGAGATCGCGCCGGCGCTCTCGTGGGCCACGAGGTCTGCAGCGCGGTCATGGTCTAGCTTGTCGTAGCCAACCTCCACGAAGTCTCCCGCCTGCGTTGTCGTCGTCGTCATTCTGGGGGTGGAGGCTACATGAACGTCGATTGATGCGCATTCACTCCTTCAACATATATAGCCAATTGTCACCCGCAAAACATTTCGGCCAATCGTGCTGTGGGTTTACTTTATCGGGTCGTCAACCTAAGCCAAGATAGAATCGACATCGACGAGCCAAGATGACGGCGGCGGATGCGTGGATGTACGTGGACGCGGCGACGCAGCAGCAGCGCGGGCCGATCCCGGAGACCATCGTCAAGCGACTCGTGCGCAAGGGGCTCCTGCTGCCGCAGCAGTTTGTGTGGACGCAGCGCCTCAAGGAGTGGGCGCCGCTCGCGAGCGTCGAGCCGTTTGCCGCGTACTGCGTCGTGTGGTTCTCGCAGTGGTACTACATGCCAGACCAAAGCGCCGGCGGCGCGACGGGGCAGCAGGGACCGCTCGTGACGAAAGACCTCATCGCACTGTTCCTGGATGGCGAGATCGACGGGCTCACTCTCGTGTGGACCAAAGACATGAGCGACTGGAAGCCCATCGGTACGGCACGACTTGCAAATACTCTGATTTGGCACAATGAACTAAGCAGTTGTACTCTGTTGGTGCAATGCGAGCAGGCGACGTCCCTGCACTGAAGGATTTCCTGCAAGAAGCGAATGAAGACCAAGAGCGAGAGGCTGAGGCGCAGGAGTCGCAAGACCAGGTGGACGCGGAGGACCAAGTCTTCGAGGAGGAGTGCGTGCAGAAACATCCAACACCTCGTAATGCAGGACGTACTCACGTTCGATGTCATTATAGGTCCGTCAAGGCGATTGTCGCAGAGGATGGGAAGGAGTACGTGTTTGACGAGGAAACGAAGAAGTGGGTAACACCGCAGCAGAAGATCGAGGACGATCTAGAGGCTTTGCGCGAGGCCGCAAACGGGGATGACGACGGGAAGACCTTCAAGAAGAACCAAGAAAAGAGTCGACCAGCCCCAAGAGCACCACCGTTTCCCTCCTCGACTATTCACAGTACCCCAGCGAGCGAAGGAATCGAGAAAACAGAGAACCTCGAGGCAGAATTATTGAAGGCGCTTGGAGAAGGTGCTATCAAGGAAGTTATTGATAACCCGTCGAATGACCAAACCCAAGAGAAGAAGAGGAAAAAGAAAAAGAAGAAGAAGAGCGAGAAGTGGCAAAGGGCCAAGACCAACACTTGGGTGTACGTGAACGGACTCCCGCTAGATGTCACGGTTCAAGAAGTGCACGACCACTTCAGCAAGTGTGGTGTCATCCAGACGGATCTTGTCACTGAAGCGCCTCGAATCAAACTGTACAAGAATAAAGATTACGGCGGTCTCAACGTAAGTGCACTGGTGAGATTTTCTTGTGTGTGAAGTCGACTGACATTATTTCTTTGAATTCAAGGGTGACGCATCCGTTTGCTACATGAAAGAGGCATCAGTCGAACTTGCTATCCAACTACTCGACAAGTCGCAGATTCGACCAGAGTACGTTGAGTTGGCGCAAAAAGTATCTACTATGATGACTAAGCTTAGCGTTGTTGTAGCTGGACAATTGATGTCTCACCGGCTGTGTTTGAGCAAAAAGGGGAGGAGTTCGTCAAGTACAAGAAACAACGGCTTGACTCACGCGCCAAGGTCAAGCGAATCGAACAAGAGAAAGCGCTATCGTGGAACGAAGGCGAGGATGGCGACCGCTCGGGATTGCGGATTGTAGTGATCAAGCATATGTTCACTCCGGATGAGATCGAAGACGACGCATACGAACAAGAGCTGAAAGAAGAGATTGATGCAGAGTGCGCAAAGATGAGCGAAGTTACCAAGGTGAGTGAACCAGCAAAATATTGCCAAGATCTCCCCAACATTTAACCGCATTCTTTGTAGATCACACTCTTCGCGAAGCACGTCGACGGTGTAGTCGTGATCAAGTTTGCCTCGAGCGGAAGTGCCGCAAAATGTGTGGAGATTATGAACGGACGCTTCTTCGGTGGACGCAAACTCGAGTGCCACTTCTGGGATGGCACGGATTACACCCACAGGGAGAGCAAGGACGAAGCAGCTCAGAGGTCTGAGAAGTTTGAGGAGTGGCTCAACGAGGGATCTTCATCCGATGAGGAGCAACAGGAGGATACTGCCAGTGGTGGCAAGGAAGCAGAAGTCCGAGACGATTCAAGTGGAGTTCACACTGGTCGAGTCCTGCCTGATATTGGCGACGAGAGTGATGACGAGGAGGAAGACGCGAAACCAACCCCAGGCGGTCAAGAAGTTCATGCCGGGCGAGTGATGCCTGACATTAACGACGATGATGACAGCGACTGACGGAATGGTGAGATATTGGATTCAATGAATGCTGTGACTCCAACATTTAACTAACACGTCCTCCATCTTGATCGCCCTTATGCCACCGTCATGTTCAGGTGGTCGTGATGCTCTCCCTGCCTCGACATCTGTGACGCGTACGTGTGAACACCCCGTCGCCATCGCAAAAGCCACTCGAAACCCAGCGGCTATCTTTGCAGTGAGGCACCGCAGTGCTCTTCTAGTCACACAACGCACACAAGCAATGTAGAATCATATGCGATGATGGAGCCAAACTTAGCATCAGTGTGGAAAGTCTTTGTTTAGCTTGCGGTGGTCATGGAATTTTTATCCTCTGATCGCCTGGTTGAGAGGACGAGAGAACAAGGTCGATAGGGAAGAGCAAGAGCATCTCTGGGCTGGAGAAGGGTGAGGCGGCAGCAGTTCGGCGACAGTTGAGATCACGAGGAACTTCCGGTCAGGCACATAGGCAGGGCAACACGGACCCGAGCGTTGGTGAAAGCCATTCTGCGGCTAACCAGGAACCAAGAACGTGCACATGGCCGATATAATGGACTCGTGGTCGCAAAAGCCGTGGAACGTATCGGAGGAGATGTGGAAGCGCAAGGCCAAGGGTTTGGAAGAACAATATCAGCGACTACTGTCGGAGCACCAAGATCTGCGTCTAGACAAGGCAAAGGTCATGGGTGAGCTGCGAGTGCTTCAACGTTATAAGGAGACAGCGGAAGATATGATCAACAAGGAAGTCGCAACCAGAAAGTACGTAGTCGTGGAGATGTATCCGTTTTCAAGAGTCTGAAGTCTCTGTTGCTGCAGAATTGAGCATAAGGAGAAAGTCAGCGCTCACACAAAGCTCGAGCAGTATATGAAGAAGTACGAGCGCGAGTGCGAGAAAGTGGCGACGCTTGAAAGAGAGAACTCCTTCTTGGTCGAGCAGGTGTCTAACATGAAAGGCAAGACTGAGGTGAGACAGCCAGTGAGATATGTGCGTTTATGCGTTCACGGGATCTGAAGTGGCGGGATATGCGGCATGCAGAAGCGTCTTGATCTGCTCAAGGAACTAGAAGATACTCAGAAGCGGAGCGCACGCCAAAAAGAAAAGATCCGGGAAATGGAAATCGTTGGCATCGAGCACGAAAACACGATCTTGGAGCTCAAAGAAAAGGTTCAAAAGCTCAAACGCAAGGTCGAAGTGGGAGAAGAATCACTCTCGGACAAGGCTGAAGAGTGCAAGAACCTTGCCATTCGCTTGGCGGCAGTGGAATCGGCGTGGGAGGCAGCACGCGGGCAGAACAAGACGGCTCTCCATGAGCTCAAAAAGAAAGAGTCTCTATCCAAAGAGTTGGACACCATCAAGTCAGAAACCAAGCACGCGACGTACCGAATCCACGCACTTGACCTGGAAGTTGAGACGGCTCAGTCGAAGCTGCGCCAGAAAGACCGTCTCATCGACGAGCTTCGTGAGACGAATGCACAGCTGCGTCGTGAGGTTACCAAACTCACATCTCAGATCGAAGACTTGACCTCCAACGTCGCGGTCGTAAACGAGGTCATCCACGAGAAAGACCAGGAAATCAAGCGCAAGGATGAGATGATCCGCTGCAAGAAGACTGAGGTGAAGTGTCTGTCCAAGATCGACGACTCGTCTAAAGAGCGCATCGAAGAGCTCGTTCGGCAGGTGGCGGACCTTCAGCAGCAGCTTCTCGAGACGCAGAAGGACTACCTCCACAAGATCAAGAAAGACGACGTGGCCCGCGAGAAGCAGCGAGCGAAGGACCGCGTGGAGATCATGAAGGAGATGGACGAGATCCACAAGCCACGACGCTGCAAGAACTGCAACGAGACGTTCACCAACAAAAGCAACACCTCCCTCTCGTGTTCCTACCACCCTGGTCGGTACGTCGCGCGCCAGTACCCGCTCGAAGGGTACCACTGGAGCTGCTGCCAGAAGCGAGACCTGTCGTCTCGGCCGTGCAAGTTCGCTGGCCGCCACGCCGAGTCCAAGCTGCTGGACTAGCTGCGACCTTGAGTTTTCTATTATAAAGTGGTGGACGCCAATTGGTAATTCATGGGATATCACTTTTTTCCTTCAATCTGGAAGTGAGTCGTGCAACTGTGGCAAACGGACCGGAGAGATCCGTCCAGCGGCTCGATGATCGAGTAGATCATCTCACCTCTGGACAGATCCGATCGGTTCGATCTAGTTGAACTGATGGGCTTCAAATGGGTGGGAATAGCGCGCTTCCAACGTCCGCGGCGTTGGTTCCAACGATCGCGTTGGAAGGGGACAGGACTGGAGTCGCCTGGATTTATTACGCGTCCTGTCTGGAGCACCTCCTGCTTGATATCTCTTGAAATCCTAAGATATCCTAAGCGCTGTGGACGCGAGCCATCCACGAGTGGGAACCTCTGGATTCCCGTCGTTTCGCGACGGTACCTACAGGATCGTTCTCTTCCTAATAATTTCCAGTCAGCAAGAGTCCCACGCTTGGAGAATTCATGGGGGCACTCTCCACCCTTCAAAAAAAAAGCCCACCGCGTGAGCTCACGCATCGGAGGGATAGGGCAGTCGACTGACGGGGTCCTCGGCTTCCTCCACTATGTTATGCAGTTCATCGGATTTAAAAGTAACTTAAGCCGGAGTACAAGTACTCATATGTATAAATAGATACAGTATATTGAATATGAGTGGTCCAAGCTTCCCGTTGGAGCTCACCATGCTTTTTTTCCTTTGGGTTCCGGAACATCACTGCGTTTGTATGGTCTTCTGGAACGCCCACAATCCAAAGAGGCAAGCGTCGGGTGTCGAGTTGGACTTGGCGCGACGCCAACGTATGGGCACCAACGTTCGTGAGCGAGACCCGCCGAGCAGCTCCGCGCAGAACCGACACCAACACATGGCGCGCACGATGGCCGCCGAGCTGGACGAGCCCGTGCTGGGCGTGGCCGTGAGCACGCGCAACTACCGCGCGCTGCTGGCGCACTCGGGCGTGGCGCCGCCACCGCAGGAACCGCGCGACGACGGCTTCAACGAGAACACAGTCGTGGGGCTGCCCGTGGAGACGCGCAACTACATGGCGCTGCTCCACCAGGGCAAGGGCGCGTCGCCGGCGTCTCGGCGTTCGACGCACTCGCCCGTGGCCATGGGCATCGCGGTCGAGTCGGGCAACATGCGTCCGAGAAAGTCGACGAACCAGCGCGAGACCGAGACGATCGTCGAGGACGAGGACGCCGTGCTCGGCCTGCCCATCAGCACGGGCAACTACAAGGCCATGTACCGCCAAGACGACAACAACAAGGTGCGCCAGCGCGGCTACAGCGGCCTCGCCGACTCGACGGGCGAGCGCCCGTCCATCGCCGGGCGACGCTCCACGCCCGAGTGCGGCGCGGCCGGGAAGAACCACCACGGGTCGCAGTCGGGGCGCAGCAAGACGGCCGAGTCGTGCTTCGATCGACGGAGTTCGGGCGCGATTGTTCCCCACAAAGGGTGGCTCTATATCCAGAGCCCGACCATGAAGGCGTGGAAACGATACTTTGCCGTTCTCTCGGGACTCGACTTTCGGTACAGCCCTGAGCCGGGCCGAGCTTCCAAGGGCTTCGGCATGATCCAGTCGGTCCAACGATGGGATGGCAAGCCGAGGGGTCTTCGACTCGAGTACACGTCGGGTTCGGAAGTGCTCGCGTACTGCGTGAACGAGCAGGAACGGGAAGAGTGGATCGAAGTCGTGGGGAAGGCTCTCGAGCAGAACTCGTCCGGCCACTCCAAGACGACGTACACACTCGCCGCCGACCAGCACGAAGGATATTTGTTCAAGCAGGACCGGAATAAGAAGTGGGTGCTCAATTTCTTCACGCTTCGCAGCGACGGATACATGCAGTGCCGAGACGATGCCAGCACGCCAGCCGACCCAAAGTGCTCGGGCTACGTGCGATCCGTCGCGTTCGCTGATGTTCACACCAACGCACTCGCCATTGAGCTCGTGTCAGGCGACGCGGTCTTTGTGTACACTGAGACGTACGACGACCGCATGCTCTGGTACGCCGCTATCTCCGCGGCGGCGAGCGCGAACGGCAAGGCTCCCCTCACGACACGGCAGGTCAAGTCAAGCTACGTGCAGACGGCGCTGCCCAACCACTCGGGCTGGTTGTACAAGCAAATGGGTCTGTTCAAGTCGTGGAAGCGAGTGTACTGCACGTTGCATGGACTCGAGTTCGGCTTTGCCAAGGACGTGAACTCCGCCGTGGAAGAGTGCGGCAAGATTAACGGCGTGAAGGACTGGGATGGAAAGCAGCACGGTCTCGAGATCCGCTTCGCGAACGGGGTCACCTGGAAGGTCCACGCCGAGTCCTATGAGACTGCCAAGCACTGGCGGACCGTGATCGTAGAGGTGTGCCGCCATTCAGACCGGTTTAACATCAAGAACTACCTGAGCAGCCGCCGCCGAAAGAAGATGCGACCTGTGTTTGGCGGCTGGCTCACGACCCACAAGGGCAGCACTCGCGTGCGTCGGTTCTACGTCATGGACGGCAACATGCTCGGTGTCGCCGACGACGTTGATAACCTGCTACAACCCATCGGAAGCGTTGTGGACATTGGAGCGACGAGAGATACTGCAAACGGCATGCTCATCGCCTTTGCTGACGGCTCGCGGCTCAAGGTCTCGGGCGACTCGGTCGAGTCGGCGAAGGCCTGGTACGACTGCCTCTCGTCGACGCTGTGACGAAGTGATTAGGTATGATGGAGATTATTATTTGATCGGATAAAGTAACGATGTGCACCAGATAAACACACCAATGTAAGGAATCAATACGTCGAACCTCGACAACCGCTCACTGTTGGCGTCACTTGCGAAGTGACCGCACTGGGAGACTGCGGAGCGCGTCGAGAGTGATCTTGATGGCGTCCTTTGGCGGAAGATCGTTCTCGCCGAGCACCGTCAGGCCAACGCGCGTGAGAACTTCAATGAACTCGGCGAACACGATCTCTTGGTCCTCAAAGGCTCGCATGCCTCGCATGCCGATGAAACACTGCTCCATGGCCTTAGGGGACAGATGAACCCATCAGCTTGAGTGCCTGTAGTAGATTGTACCTGAGCAGCTTACCTGGCTGAAGATCTCCTCGTGCGTCTTGGTGTCTCCGACACAAAATATCCCGCAGTCATACAGCATGCTTTTGAGCCCTGCAGCAGTCAGGAGCTGCGGCCAGCCTGGTTCGGACGCATCTCGCTTCGTGGCCTTGCTGCCATGCTCTTGGGCATACTTGGCGTACAACTTCGCGAGCTTTGGCTTGATCTCTTGGTACAACGCGACGATTTTCTAGTCCAAATCACGAAACGTATCAGCTGACACGTCAGCTGCGCCCGGCAGGTCTGAACGTCATCTCACGTCGTGGTGGGTGTGGTCACGGAACGGCCCTGACGTCAGTCGAGAGACGGTGGGGACCACGCGCTCGCGCAGCTTCTTTTCGACCGAGTCCTTGGTCCCGCCACTGCTGGTTTCCCGAGGGCTGTAGAGTATCGCACGCAGCAAAGCGTGGGAAAAGCCGACGCGCGCGAGCGTCTTGCGGTCGAAGAGCGAGAGAAACGTCTCGTGGCGCGTGCAATGCACAAAGAGCTTCTCGATCGCCGCGGCGTCCTGCTCGAAGTGGTAGAGCCCGCACTCGTGAAGAAAGTGCGCGAGTTCGTGGCCGTTCATGCCGTACCCGGTCTCGCCGCTGCCGACGGCGTAGTGCATGTAGGCGGCGTTGATGTAGCCAAAGTTAGCCAGCAAGACCTCCTGCACGGCGTCACGCTCCTTTGGATCCTTCTCCAACTCATCCACACGGAGCCGTGCCCAGTCATAGAGAAACGCTGCTTCAAGCTCCACCTCTGACTGGAACTGCCCCGAGTTGACTTGCTGCAGCATCTCGGACCGCGCGTACTCCTTGAGCTCGTCGTCGTTCGCAGGCTTGGTCTCGGCGCGTGCAGACCCGCCACCGGTCGCCTTTTCGTCGCTAGAGTGCGAGGCCAGAGCCTTGGAGCTTGTACTGTCGGTCCCGCTCTTGGCCTGCGCCGAGAAGGCGCTGACCGCCCATACGCTCAGCTGCGGTGAGCCGATCTCGTTGACTGGCACCTCCTGCTGGAGCACGACCGTGACCACGTCGTTGTCCTTGCACGCATCCGCGATCTTCTGGAACGGCTGCAACACCTGTCCCCCTTGCTGCAGCACCATAACAGACTCATTCAGACCCGCTTCATCCCTTTTTGTAATGACTGACGCATCTCACAGGACCTTGTGGACGCTGGCCGGCAAGTAGAAGCCTGGCTTGATGTGCGCGTCCTCGCGCGTGCGGCAGCGACCGTGGGGCGCCGCGAGCGCGTACCGCTGCGCGACCGCGAGCCCGAGCCACTTGACGCTCTGCGCGCCGTCGCCACAGGGCACGACGAGGTGCAGCCCGTGCACGTGCACGTGGAGCCGCATCTCGCCAAGCGACGCGAGGAGCTCTTTCTGTTCTGGTTGAAGCAAACAGGTAAACTTGGAAACCATTCCTTCCTAGGTTAACCTTTTGGAGTGATGGTCTTTCTAGGTTGGCGCGCCAATGGAGAGCTCAATTCGAAATCATCAAGTGCAGGATCGATCAAGATGAGCTCTCGCGACGACACCGGCCGCCAGCACCTGCGCGTGATGCCTCCGGCAGCCAACTGGTTCAACTCGCAGGTGCGTGGGCCGCTGGACGGTGGTGGTCGCTAGGCAGATGACCCGCTGACGAGCTCTTTTGGTCAGGCATGCGACTGGGGCTACGACGAGCGCAACCGGCGCTGGCTCCTGGTCTTCGGCTCGAAGAGCGACATCACCATCGTTGAGGTGTGTGGAGGCGAATCGCCCGTCGTGGCAGGCGCACTGACGGGTTTCGTTTGCTGGTGAGTAGTTCAACCCGACGACTCCGCCGGGCAATGGCAAGATCAACTCAACCGACCAAGCGTTGCGAAGGCCGCTGGCCACCAATTTCGTGGCTATCATGGCCCGTGCCAAGACCGACGGGCGCGTGGCGGCGGTGCGCTGCATGCGCGACACCAACGGAGAGCTGCGTGTCTTGTGCTGCGCTGACGACGGCAGCGTGCAAATCTGGTGGGGATGGCTGGATCGGGAGGAATCGTCTTGGTCCACGCAGCTGACGGTTGGTTTCTGTAGGGATCCTGTGACGTACTTGCGCGTGGACGAGCACCGCGATCACAACGGCGTGGAGGTCGCGGCCGTTGGGGTTCGCATGGACCTGGACCCGAACTGGATCGTCGCGGGCGATCGACAGGGCAACGTCAGCGTCTGGCAGCGTGACGTGTACGTGGAAATGTGTGATAAGATTGCTGGAACTGCCACTCATGCGTTCTGGCGCCTGCATGGTATAAAGGCCGTCTGTGCAGATCTTCTGTCCACTCCCTCGCGACGCCATTTACACCATGGACATTTCCCCGCGAGACAAGACGGTCGTGGCGGTCGGCTATCGAAGCGGCGCGCTCTGCGTCGTCGACCTCGCCAACAAAAACATCCAATTCCGTCTCGACGGCCACAGTGCGGAAGTGCAGTCGGTCGCGTGGGCGCCTCTGTTGAAACGCCCCTTGTCCGAGGCGGAGGATTTCCTTGCAAGTTCCTCACGCGACCGCACTATCAAGGTGTGGGGCATCCCCACGAGCACCGGCAGGGAAGACAATCGTCCAGAGGCACTGGCATCGCAAGCGGAAGTGCGCCAGCCGCAAATGTCGTCGTCGTACACTCAGTCCGTTCGCCTGTGGCTTCCTGTCGCGTGGTATCCCACCAGCGCGCGTGCAAACAAACTCGCGCTGTGGTCAGGCAGTTACGAAGGCAACTTGGTTCTGTGGGAGTGGAAGAACGCGCCGCGTGGCTCGCTGCAGCAGTCGCGCGTGGCGTCGAACGGCCACCACCGAATCGTGTTCGCGATCGTCTTCATGGATTCGACTCAGGCAGCTGAGCCTGGCCAGGAGAAGATCCCGTCGGTCTTCGCCACGATCTCACTCGACCGCGACATCCGGTTCTGGAGAGAGCCCACAAACAGCTCGTCGAAGGAGATCGCCTGCATTGAGACGCTGCCCGGCCAGGGCGGCTACGTGAACGCGGTCGACTTCCACTACAAGCGCCAACTGCTCGCGTGTGGTATGGGAGACCAGTCGATCAAGTTGTGGAACCTCGGCGCGAAACCGTCTGCCGGGGGCTACTCGTACGAGTTTGCGTGGAGAGGACTGCAGAGCCGAATTTCGTGTGTTCGATGGCACCCTCTGCAGGACCATTTGGTCGCCTTCGGAACGGAAGACGGACGGATCGGGTTCTGGGATATGCGCACCAAGAACAGCCAGCGCTTGAAGCTAGCGAACTCGAGTGACATCCGCGATCTTGCGTGGACGGTACGGAGCCCAACGGTGAACGCTACCGCAAGCACCGGCGACTCGTCTTTCGAGGAGGCCCTGCACGCGCTGGAGCAGGCCCAGGCCCAAGGACAGAGCCTCGAAGCCGCGATGGCAACGCAGCGAAACGGGCACTCGACTGGGCCGAACGGCGAGACAAAGGTGTTCTTGTGGGTTTGCACTCGCTCCTTGGCGTTGTTTCGATCAGACGTTGGCAGGGACGTATCCATTCAAGTCCGGAACGACTGCCACTGCATCGCGTGGGACTCGGCTGGCTCGGTGCTCGCCGTCGGCCTGAGCTCGGGCAAGATTGAGATTCTCACAGAAACTCCAGATGGCTCCCCGACGAGCTCCATTTTGAAGCTTCGTTCGGCTCTTCATGACCACAAATCCACTGTCAACCGTGTGAGTTGGAGTGAGGCAGGCGAAGCGAGTCTTCTGCTGGCCGCGGGCAGCACGACAGGTGATATCATCGTCTACGAAGGAGTGGAGCAGAGCCCCGCTCCACGTCGCTACAGCCACGTGCCTGGGTATAGCTCCAGTGTCGTCGCGGTTTTCAGGGCGCACCATTGCCCTATCAACTGCCTCCGTTGGTGTGCCCCGGGCGGGAAAGCGGACCTCGTGGCGTCGTGCGCTGATGACGGCACGGTCAAAGTCTGGGATGTCGCGAGTCGAGCGATTCTCAGCGTGTTCGACTTGCACGTGGATCGAGTCGTCGGGATCGCGTGGCTGTCGGCGACAGCGCTGGCGAGTGGCGGGCAGGACCAGTCCATCCGGCTCTGGGATTACCGCGACCATCTTGTGGGTGACAAGCCTCGCGGATCCGGAGCCGCGGCGACCAAGAATCCATCCTCGAGAGAGGCTGGCGCTGCCGACCCACCGAAGGTTGTGGCTCCATTGCCGCAAGCGACCAACGATAAAATGTTCGAGAAGAAGCACCCGGACTGGATGATCTCGTCTGTCTCTCGCAGTCAGGATGGTGACGACTCGGAGGCTCGGACTCAAAACCACAGTGCTCTCGACAAAGAGAGAGAGCAACTCATTGAGGTGAGCAGGGCGCCTTGAGCGTCGATGACCTTTGCAGACGACGACTGACATGTGTGGTGGTAGAATCACAAGTGGGACGAAGCGGCGCGATTGTATCTTCTAGAAGGAAACATTGGAGAAGCGCTGAAGCTCGTCTCCCGTGGCAATGCGCTCACGGCGGAGTGGGTCGCGTACGCGCCCATGGCTGGACAGGACGTGTGGAGAGAAATCGCCAATCTGTACGCGGACAAGTTGAAGCGCTCGCGAGAGTATAAGCTTGCCGGTGCGTTCACCTGGCTGCTCCCGATGAGACTCGCATTATTAACGGTGGCTGTTTGGATGCAGCTCTTCAGTATTTATCAATTGGGAAGGTGGAATCTGCCGTGGGCTGTTTTGTCGAAGGCTCCATGTTCGCGGAGGCTCTCTCGCTGATTCTTTCGAGGCTCGGCCCGACGCATGCGTTGGCCCAGAAGGCCAAATGGGACTACGCGACGGATCTCCAGCGCAAGAAGAAATTCCAACGGGCTGCCAAGATGTTCGCCTCGGTCGGCTCCAACGAGGGGCTCCAGCGCGCGATCTCCGTGCTCAGCTCGACTGGAAAGCTCGAGGACGCAGCGGAGGCCATCGCGTTGGCTCGCGAGCTGAGAAAGCACACCACCGAGAGCCCGGACGACCGACCAACGCTGGCGTCGTCCGTGTTCCTGTCGATCGCCTGCCTCGCGATAGCACGCGGCGAGTTCCGCCTCGCGATGGAGGCGATCGAGGGCTTGCAAGCGTCGGCGTCCGAAGCGCAAGCCACGCTGTATCGGCTGAGTCGGATCGCCGTGAGTGTCGTCTCGGTCTTCGCCTCGGCGGACGTGTACGCGCCATCGCTAGTCGCGCTCCACGGCAGTCGCCACGACGCCACGGACCAGTTCCTCGCCACGCTGAGCCGCCCAAGCGAGCTGTCCTGGACGGAGCTGCTGCCGCAGGCGAGCCTGCCGACCGAGACGGCGCGGCGAGCGTTCTGGCGCTCGGCGCTCGCGAGCTGCCAAGAGAACGGACTGTGGCACGACGTCACGCCCGTTCTCCAGCCCGACGAGGTCGTGGAGCCACTGGGCGACGCCACGATCTTCGACTATCTGCTCAAGCACTCGTCCAACGTCCGCGTCGTGGAAAGCGGGCCCGACGTCGTCGAGGCCATGGGGCTCAGCCGGCTCGTGGTCAAGATGCTCGCGGAGCTCCTGAGCGGCTACCTGGTCAGCGCTCTCGAGGCCTTCCGCGACCTGCTCTCTAGCTTGCTCTCGGCCGGCGAGCCGAAGCCGCACGTCGTCTCGCTGCTCACGCCGTTCGGGCTGCTCGACCCTATGCGGCCGCCGGCGTTCGGCGAGTTCGGCGACGAAGCGGCCGACACGCAGCGGCTGTGGGCAGAGAGCTTTCTGCTGCAGTGCGAGATCGTCCTGCGCCTCACGAGCGACGACCGAGCAGCGAGCCTGCTCCCGCTGGTCGCGCCGATCCAGGACCTCCTCGCGTCGTCCTCGTCGGCGAGTGGCGACATCAAGACCCACGCCCAGCGCGTGCTCGAGGCCGTCGAGCTGGCCCGAGCAACCTAAGTCAACCCAAGAGAACACGGCGAGAACGAATGAAAGAAATCATTGGCATTGCTGCGGTGGCTACTGCGGTCGCTGCGGGTCTTTGAACGGGCTCCCGGCCGTGGCGTCGCTCGCCGTGCCGCTGAGCGCGGCCTCGAGCTCCTCGAAGGCCTGCTTCTGCAAGTGCTGCGTGTTGCGCAGGCGCTGGATCATCTCGAGCTCGACGCGCTCCATCTCGGCCACGTCGGCCTCGTGGCGGCGCGCCGACTCTTGCTCGGCGCGCAGCTTGTCCATCGCGCGCTCGCGCGTGATCCTCTCAATCTCCTGGCGCTGGAGCATCTTCTTGGTCTTGAGCAGTTCTTTCTGGAGCACGATCTCTTCTTTGCGGCGCATGGCCTCGAGCCGCTCGTCGTGCTTCTTCTGGTCGGTCATCTTCTTCCAGTGCTGCTTCTCTTCTTTGAGCTGCTTGGCCTCTTGGCGCCGCGCCTCCGTGAGCTGGTCGGCCGTCTCTTTCTTCTTCTGCAGCGAGTCGATGCTCTGCACGAGCTCGCGCTTGGCTTTGATGGACGCCTGCAGCTCCTGCTCGGCCAGCAGCGCGTGCTCGCGCAGCTCGGCCTGCGTGCGCGTGGTGTCCTCGCGCAGCTTGAGCAGCTCGGCCGCGCGGCGCCGCGTCTGCTCGATCTTCTTCCACGCCTTCTCTTCTTCGGCCTTGAGCAGCGCGATGCGGTTGCGCAACAGCAGCGCGTCCTTGGAGGCCTCTTGCCGCTTCTACACAGTACGAGCCATCAGAGCCACCGCCCAAGAGGCCTCCACCGCCCACGGCCTCCGACCTGCTTGGCCTCGACGAGCCGGCTCTTGGGCACGAGCTCGGTCGTCATCATGCTCTCGGCTGGTATTCCTGGTCGATGGACGGACCCCATGGCGCCGGCGCCGGGCGGAGGGGGGGAAAGGTTGCTCTCCAGCGTTTATTCTTAGGGGTGACTACGACGAGGCTCACAGAGAAAGATACAAATCCTACCACACTCGGGCAGTTTACGATCGCGAGCCCGAAAGCGGCTCCTCAGCCTCGGGGCCGTCCAAATCGTCCAGCACGACGCCGCCCTCGATGCTCGAGGCGTACTTGCTCGCGAGCTCCAGGTCGGCCTTGAGCTGCTCCATGCCCGAAGACAGCAGCTCCCAGAGATCGGGCGCCGGGCTGTGCGCGTCCGCGAGCGCGTCGTCGTCCGGCAGCTCCGTGTACTGCGACAGCTCCTCCGTGAGCCGGTGCGAGCGCGCCGCGAGCACGTTCTTCTCGGCCTGCAAGTCCGCGAGCTCGAGCCGCAGCTCCTCGATGTACCGCTCCTGCTCGTACCGGCTCTCGGCGAGCTGCTCGATCTCGTGGCGCAGCGAGCCGTTCATGATGGCCATGTGCGCCGACTCGGCCGCGCGCTCCTCGAGCGCCTGCTGCATCGAGTCTTGGATCTCGTTCACCTTGTCCTCGCACCGCCGAGAGAGCTCTTCACAGAACTCCTTGGACTTTTGCAGTGTCGCCTCGAGCTCCTGGTTGGTCTCCTCCAGCCGGCGGTTCACGGCCTCGAGCTCCCGCACTTCGTCCACGACCTGCTTCTTCTCGTCCTGCAGCGCGCGCAGCTGCTCGGCCGTGGCCTCGCCCTGGGCGGCCTGCGCCTTCTTGAGCAGCGTCTGGAGTCGCGTCGCCTCCTTCATGTGCGTGTCCACTTCGCCCAAGAGCGTCTCCCGCTCGGCCGCGGCCGTGGCCTGCGAGGCGCGCAGCTCTTCCACCTCGACGCGCAGCTGCTTGAGCTCGGGCACGAGGCGCTTCTTGTCGTCCTTGAGTCGATCGAGCGACGAGCGGAGCTTGATGATCTCGGTCAGGTTGTTGTCGCGCATGTTCGAGAACTCGGTCTCCTTGGCGTCCAACTCCTCGCGCAGCTTGGCGTGCTCCTGCTTGGTCTCCTTGAGCGCGGCGCGAAGCTTGTCGAACTGGCTCTTAGTCTGCTCGTCCTTCTTCTCGAGCTCGTCGCGCACCGACTCGAGCTCGGCGATCAGACTCTGCTTCTTGGCGGTCAGCGACTCGACCTGCTGCTGGAGCGGCGCCACCAGCTCGGCCTGGGCACCCTCTGCTTGCTGTTCGAAGGCCTGGAACTTGGCGCGCTCCTGCTCCAACTGTGCCTTGAGCTGTTCCAACTCGTCAAACAGATCACGACCGGAGGCTTGAGACTCGGCGAGCTCACGGTGAACGGCTGCGAGCTGCGTCTCCGCGGCCGCGTTCGCCTCGAGCACGGCGTTCTGGGCCTGGGCGAGCTGCTGCTCGATGGCCTTGCGCTCCGCAACCACGGCTTCGAGCTCCTCCGCGATGGAAGCGCTCGATTGCTCAGCCTCCTGGACGCGAGACTGGAGTGCCGACTCGCTGGCCTTGAGGTACTCGAGCTCGCTCGATAGCTTCGCGATACGCTCACGGGACACCACCAACTCATTGTGTAGGCTCTGCGTCTCGCCGCTCGCGCTGACCTGGGCGTCCTGGAGCGAGAGCTCCAGCTGGGCGCACTGCTCCGACTTGAGGTCGAGCTCGCTCTGCACGCGCTCCAACTCCTCAACGGTCTGCTCCAGCCGGGTCTCCATCTCGTTCAGGCTTTCTTCCGAGGCTTCCTGGAGATTTTTGATCTGCTGCTCGAGGCCCACGATCATGGACGACTGCTCGGCCATGGTCGACTCCAGGTCTTGCAGGCTGGCCTCCGCTTCAGCGAGCGTCGACTGGGTGAGCTCCAGGTCTTCCTGCAGGGCTTCCTTCTCGGCCTGGAGAATGCTGAGCTCTTCCGTTGCCGACGCCTGCTGCCCAGCCTGGGCACTCAGTGTCTGGAGTCGCTTCGTCGCCTCTGTCAGCTCCGATTGGAGCCCCTCGACCTGCTCCTCCAGCTCCCAGTTGGCACTACGCAGCTCTTCGAGCTCTTCCTCATTAGCCGACGAGGCCACTGCCTGCGCCTGCCTCTCGCCGTTCGCGAGCTGGTCCTCCAGGCTACGCACATGGCGCTCGTGTCCAGCGTTGGTGGTCTTGAGCACGTTGATCTCATCGTGGAGCGACTCCAGCGACACCTGGAGCTCCACGATCTCACGCTCCTTCTCCCGCAACGACTTCGACGCAGCCTGCAGCGAGTGCAACTCAACCTCCATGGTCTTGATAGTGGAGCGGAGCTGCTCAACTTCCGCGCTCGAGGGTGATTCTTCGAACGGCGAGCTGGCGACAGACGCAGCTGCGGCCTCGAGAGCCGCGACCTGCGCACGAGCCGCAGCGAGTTCAAAGCGAGCAGCATCCAGCTCCTGGGCCACTTGACCGACGCGAACCTCAGCATCTGCCTGGGCGGCGGCCAGCTCGGACGTCGCGTCACCCACTTGTTGCTGCAGCAGATCGTTCTGGCGACGCAGCTCATCGATCTCGCGGTTCAGCTGCTCCACCTGCGCGTCCACCTCGGTCGACGGGACAGTGCTCGCTGTCTCATTCTGCAATGCCTCGAAACGACCAGAGAGCTCAGCGTAAGCGGTTTCCCACTCCACGACACGAGCCTGGAGCGCCACGACTTCCTGGTTGGCGCCGTCCAGCATCTCCTCCAGCTGCTGCCTCTCGTACTCGAGCTTCTGCTGCTTCGCATCAAGCTCCTCGGCGGTGGAGGCCGCGAGCTGCTCAAGTTCATTGGTCTTAGCAGTGACCACCAGCTCAAGTTCCTCGGTCTTGGCCGCGAGGAGCCGTTCGAATTCGTGGGTCTTGGTCGCGACGAGCTGTTCGAGCTCCTGGACCTTGGCAGCGTTCGCCTGCAGACTATGGTGATGTTGCTGTCCTTCGAGTTCCAGCTCGTGGACACGCTGCTTCCACTTGGTTGCCTCGGTGGCTTCCTGGGTCGCGGCCTCGGCCGATTCGGTGAGCTGGCGGTTCTGTTCCTCGAGCCACGTGTTACGGTTGTTGAGGTGCAAGTTCAGGTCCATGGCGTCCGACAGCTCACGCTGCGCCGTCACGACCTGCTCCGTGAGCAAGCGCACGGCGTTCTCTTTCCACTGCTGGTGCTCGTCGCTGTTCCGACGCTTGGCCGCGGCCGCAACCTGGTGGGCGGCTTCCTCGCGAACGCTGATCAGCTCCTCCTCCTTCATGACAAGCTCCTGCTCCTTGCGGTTGATCGATTCCTGCAGTTCCTCCAGCTGGCTCTCGAGCTCCGAGACGCGTGACTGCGCCGTGAACTCTTTCTGGCGGAACTCGGCCTCCTTAAGCATCGAATCGGCCGAGGCGAGCGCGAGCTGCTGCTTGAGATCCTCGTTGAGCTTCCAGAGCTCCATGCAGTCGTGCTTGTAGTCCTCCATGACCTGGTTCATCTCGTTGATGCGACCCTCCGACTCCTGTGTCTGGTTCTCGAGTTGATTCTCCAGCTCCAAGATGCGTTCGCGGAGATGCGTCTCGGCCGCGTTGCCCTGCTCGCTCCACTCGGTCTTGAGCTGCTTGAGCTGCTGCTCCTTCTCCGCCAGGCGGCTGTCGTTCGACAGCTTCCACTCGGCGAGCTTCTGCTCGTGGCCGTGGAGCTGATCGGCGAGCGCCTGCTGGTGGTTCTGCTCGAGCGAGGCGAGGCGCTGCTCATGGGCCTGCTGGGCTTGCTGTAGCTCCGCCGCGAGCTCCATGACTTCCTGGGTCTTCTCGTGGTGCACTGTCTCGAGCTCCTGCTGCTTCTCGGCGAGTGCCGCGTTCAAGTGGTCACGCTCCTGGGCCGCGACACTCAGTTGGTGCTGGAGGTCCTGGAGCTGGTAGCCAAACTGCTGCTGCGCCGAGCTTTCAGCCTCCTGCGTCACGGTCTCCAGCTTGGCGCGCAGCTCCGCGAGACTCTGCTCGGCCTCACTGCGGTCCTGTTCGTGGTGGATCTTCTCCTGCTCGAGCTCGTTCTGCAGCAGCTGCAAGGTCTCTTCTTTCTCCTGCAGCTGCTGCTTGAGCTCCTGGAGCGCCTTCTCCTTGGCCTCGAGCTCTTCGACGAGCTGCTCCTTGACGGCCTTGAGCGCGTCGTGCATGTCAGTCACGTCCTGGAGCCGCTCCATGAGCATGGGCTCGGACGTGTACTCGATCTTGTACTGGAGCTGGACGTTCTGGTCCTTGAGGTCCTGCACCGAGCGCTCGAGCGCCGCGACCTGCTGCTTCATGCGCTCGCGGTCCTTCTCCATCTGGTCCACGAGCACCTTCTTCTCGAACTCGTGCTCGCCCGCGCGCACCATGAGCGTGTTGAGCCGGCGCAGCAGCATGGTCATGGGCGAGTCGTCGTCGTCGTCGTCGCCGCCGTCGCCGAGCAGGCTCGGGCGCTTGGAGAACGACGAGCGCGGCGTCGCGTAGCTCGAGACCGAGAGGTCGCCGACCGACGAGCGCGGCGTGGACGCGGCCGTGTCCGCGGGCGACACCGGCGGCGCCTTGACCGGCGAGCCCGTGGGCGACTCGACGGCGTAGCCATTGGTGGCGTCGTCCTGCTGCAGCGCCTGCTCGGCGCCGAAGATCGCCGACCACATGAGCGGGAGAGTCGCGTGCGGGGCGTCGGATGCACTGGTCGCCACGGGGCGTCACGTGGAGGGAGTCGCGTGGCAGGCGCCTGTCGGTCGCCCTGGCTTTATGACCTAATGAGGGGAGGGGCTCCTCTTTCCTCTGTGAGAGAGCCCGCCGCGTTTGCCCTCCGGGACCCGGAGTACAGAGCGGGACATATCACTGGAATAGAAGACCTGCTCAGCGGGTCGGTGGTACAGGGTACCAGACATGGCAGAGATACGACCCCCAAAAAGGGGATCGAAGCGGTACATGGTACCTGCTATGGGTACAGTGTACCATGACCCTGGTCGGCGCTGTTGGCAGCCAACCAACTCGGTTGACTCGCAGCGAAGCGGTGTACGTAGCTGCTCACGAGCGCCCTTGGACATTCGAGCAGCAGCGCGCGGCTCGGCAGCAGAGCGGGGGGCGACCATGGTGGTGTACAACTTCAAGAAGATCCAGACCGTGCCGACGGCCAATGACTTCATCGACATCGTGCTCACGCGCACGCAGCGCAAGACGCCGACGGTCATCCACCCGACGTACGCCATCTCCCGTATCCGCGCCTTCTACATGCGCAAGGTCAAGTTCACGCAGCAGACGTGCCAGGAAAAGCTGAGCCAGATCATCGACGACTTCCCGCGGCTCGACGACCTCCATCCGTTCTACGCCGACCTCATCAACATCCTCTACGACCGCGACCACTACAAGCTCGCGCTCGGCCAGGTCAACACGGCGCGCGCGCTCATCGACAACATCGCCAAGGACTATGTGCGCATGATCAAGTACGGCGACTCGCTCTACCGCTGCAAGCAGCTCAAGCGCGCCGCGCTCGGCCGCATGTGCACGCTGCTCAAGAAGCAAAAGGCCTCGCTCGAGTACCTCGAAGAGGTGCGCAAGCACATGTCGCGTCTGCCGTCCATCGACCCGAACACGCGCACGCTGCTCGTCACGGGCTTCCCGAACGTCGGCAAGTCGAGCTTCATGAACAAGGTCACGCGCGCCGACGTCGACGTGCAGCCGTACGCGTTCACGACCAAGGCGCTGTACGTGGGCCACTTGGACTACAAGTACCTGCGCTGGCAGGTGATCGACACGCCCGGCATCCTCGACCACCCACTCGAGGACCGTAACACGATTGAGATGCAGGCCGTGACGGCGCTCGCGCATCTGCAGGCGTCGGTGCTCTTCTTCATGGACATCTCGGAGCAGTGCGGCTTCACGATCGAGCAGCAGCTGAGCCTCTTCAGCAACATCCGCCCGCTCTTCGCCAACAAGCCGCTCGTGTTCGTGGCCAACAAGATCGACCAGACGCGCTTCGACGCGCTCTCGCAGGAGCACCAGCAGATGATCCACAGCGCCGTCGAAACGTCCAACGCCAAGTTCTTCACCATGTCGAACCACTCGGAGGAGAACGTCATGGACGTGCGCAACTACGCCTGCGACGAGCTGCTCACGCACCGCGTCAACTCCAAGGTCAAGGGCAACAAGGTCGCGGACGTGCTCAACCGCCTGAGCGTCGCCGTGCCCGTGGCGCGCGACAACCAGAAGCGCGAGATCACGATCCCTGAGAGCGTGCTGGAGGCGCGCGCCAACGGCGGCATGGGCGCCTCGACCGCGCGCGTGCTGCAGAAGGACCTGATGAACGCCAACGGCGGCGCCGGCGTCTACTCGTTCGACTTCCGCGAGCACTACAAGGGCATGCTCAAGAGCGACGACTGGGTCTACGACTCGATCCCGGAGATCTGGAATGGCAAGAACATTGCCGACTTTGTGGACCCGGACATCCTCAAGAAGCTCGACGCGCTTGAGCAGGAGGAGGACGAGGCCATGGCCAACGCGCCGCTCGACATGGAGGACGACGACGTCAGCGACCTGGACGAGGAGCAAAAGGACAAGCTCATGCGCATCCGCGAGAAGAAGGCCATCATGATCGCCGACCATCGCCAGAAGAAGAACAAGAACCGCTCGTCGCTGCCGCGCAAGGCGCTCGCCAAGATGCGCTCGCTCTCGGACACCAAGGCCGAGCTCGAGAAGCTCGGCGTCGACACGAGCAACATGAAGCACGCCGAGGCCGTGGCCAACAAGCGGAAAGCCAACGACGAGGCCCGCGGCCGCAAGCGCGCTCGCGACGAGGACGGCGACGTGGACATGGACGACGACGACGAGGACATGGACGCGCGCGCGCGCTCGCGCTCCAAGTCGGCACTGCGCTCCAAGTCGCGGAATCGCTCGCAGTCGCTTGTCACGCCGCGCGACAAGGCCGGCTTCCCGAGCGAGGAGATGGCCGCCGGCGTGCAGCGCGCCACGCGGCTCGCGCAGCGCCTGCCCAACAAGAAGGCCCGCGCCGGCGAGGCCGATCGCCACGCCACGCCCAAGCTCGCCAAGTGGCAGAACTCGGGCAAGCGCAAGAACGGCACGACGCGATCGCGTTAGATTCGCCCGCGACTGTCGGTGGCTCGTGGAGATGGCCAGGGGACTGCGTCTCTCGCGGCTTCTCGCTCTTCGACCCTACTACTACTTTTTTCTTTCTTGCATTGGCATCGGCGTATACTCTAATAAGCTCTACTCTCCATTATTGTATTCCTCATCGGCGTTGTTGGGTGTTGTCTCCTTCATGGGGTTTGCAGGGGCGAGGACGCGTTCTTGGAACGGTAGATCTTCCGGATCCGCGCGAACAGCAGCCGCTCGTTGCCCGTGTAGTCGTCCAGCAGTCGGTCCACGAGCAAGACGTACTTCCGGTCGTGCTGCTGGAAGAAGCGCTTGAGTTGGCGACTGGGAGGACACCACCAGTCAGTCAGACGTAGCATCCAAACGCGACGACTACGCTTCCTACAGTACCTGTGCCTTCGCGTGGTCGATAGCGTCGACGGCGGTGGCAGCAGCACGTAGCGCAGGATCAGGAAATAGGTCGCGAGTGAGCCGTAGTCGTACACGCACGTCGCGAGCCCGTGGCTTCGCCAGCACCACGCTTCGCACGGCGATCGCAATGGGATCACCAACACAGCCTGCGCGATGTGGAGCGCCGCATGGAGACACGACACTGGCAGAACAAAACTGTTAGTGTACGATGCCGTGCATGAGGCCCCGGCCGATCCACTCACCGACGAGGAGCTGCGTGGAGATGACGCCGAGCACGGCGACGGCCGTGGCGAGCAGCGTGAGCCAGAGGCGGATCTCGGCCACGCGCAGCGCTGCGTCGGTCGCGCTCTCGTCGGCGCCGCGCCGCAGGATGCTCAGCGGTGCGTAGTAGAAGGCTCCGGCGGCGGCGGCGACCGCCAGACGCGCCAGCGCGTCGCGCGTCGTCGCGCGCATGGGCGATCCTGCGTTATCAACTGAGAGACAGCGAGGAGCTCTTCAACCGAACCAAACTGCCGCTCCAACGAGGGACCATTTCGTCCCTTGGTTTATCTTCAACGAGGGATGCATTCGGGACTGTGGCTAACCACATGGAAGAAGAAAATCCAAGCGTGTCTCTTGAATAGCTCTTCGGCATGGGGACTCGGCGACGCGGGCAGGACGCGCAGGTGCCGCTAGCAACGCGCGTCGTCTCGGTATCAATGGACGCGGCAGAGTGACGTGCCTGTGGCGGTGTGGCGTGGTGTGCAGGAGGCGACGGCGGCGAGGCGCAGGGGCGAGGACGCCAGGCCGGCGAAGTTGACGGAGCGGCCGGTGAGGACGCGCTTGTCGTGCTGGCTGCGTGCCCAGGAGAGACGCTGACGCCAGTCGCTAGCGCGGATACAGCAGGGATGGAGTGATCGAGCCGACGAGAGACGCAGAGCCTGGCGCTCGGGCTGAGAGAGGTTGGCTCACTTGAAAGATGCTCGACGGGGTTTGAAAGGGGACAGTTAGGAACTCAAACGGTGGGTGCGGTAGATTCCACGAGTTCAGCGGACTCGTTGCGAGGTGACAGTAGGGACAGTGGAAAGGAAAAGGCGAACGCAGACGACGAGGATATGCAGACGGAGCCGAGGTGAGCAGTGGCGTCAGGGTGGTGATCAGATTAGTGGGCTGCTCATTGAAGTGCGCTTTCGTGTGCAGTGCAGAGACGACGACATTGCGGATCAGCAATTTCCGACGGCCGTTCACCCTCAATGCTGTTCAGGTTGGTTGGCAGCCACTCGGAGCGTTTCTCCACGACATACCATGACCGAACTTGGCGCCAACAGGCATATGTGCAACAATGCGGCCCAATGGTGGATGGCGGCTTTTGGATGGACTCGATCAAGACGCACTGCTTCGTCACGTACGAGTCACTTGCTGTGGTGAGTGACAGCTCTCAATCAACGATCGACTTGTCGCGGTTGAGTGACGAGATTCAACACTGCACGCCAGGCAAAACAGACGAGAGATTTAATCAACGGAGTCGTGTGGCCGGCGGAGACAGGACAGCCTCTATCTGTGACGTATTCGACCACGACAGCGATGGAGGTGAGAACCCTTTGCCAATCTGCGATATCTGCGCCCGGATGCTTAGTCGTTTGGTGTGGTGGAGGTTGTTCTGCATGGACCCCCGCGGGATGAGCCCCGGGTCACGCTGAAGAGGAAGGCTTCCGGCGACACAACTCCAAGGTCCCGACTGATTAAAGGACGCGGTGAGGATCCGATCATCCAGAACCTGCCAGCAGATACGTTCTTGTATTCACCAATTCCATGCAGGCGCACCGGTGTCGATTGATTCACGGTTTCTGAAGACCGAGGCAAAGCCGATGCTCTACTTTCTTCCTGTGTCTGACAAGGAGGTCGCCACTCGCAAGCGAGAACGACAGCGCAAAACCCAAGAAGGGCAACCGGTGAAGACAGAAACTTAGGCTCTCGATGGCTCAAAACTATAACCGACATATCGTCGCCGACGTGTGAATATTGAGTGGCAAAAAAGTAACTTAGAACTCGAATGCTAGATCATCGTTCTCGTTCGAGTATAGTACATCGCGCTCGAGACTCAGTTTGGCGTCGTACAGCATCGACAGACAATTGGTCGAGTACACACGAGTCAAGTCCCGTTGCTGGAGAATGCGCACGAGCGTTCGCACGGCAGAGAGGATCTCGTCCTTCCTAATCGGGTTCACGTCATGCATTTCCGCAGACGCGCCACCGGCTCCGCCAGCCCCGCCGCCGTCTTGGACGTCGTCTTGGCCATGCAGCTGGTCGTCGGCGTGGTGGGCGGCAGCCTCGTTTTCCCTGTCGATGGCCGCGGTCATCCGGTGCAAGTTGTGGAACAACCAGTCGTACAGATAAGGAGGAGGCTTGCTCTGCACGGCCTGCCAAATGATGGGATCGTCCTCTTGCGTGGCGACGTGGATGAGATGCACAAGGGTGAACGAGAGCTGCGTCTCCAGCTGCTCTTTGTATCGAAACTCGGTCACGTCCTTGAGGTCCGAGGCTGTCTCAAGAGCATCCATTGTCGCTTCGAGCGCTGCCTGATAGAAAGAGCCGTACGAGCTTCTGGAAATGGGGACGCGCAACGCGCTGCATGAACTGATGCGGACTTTGAAATTTTCTTGCTGGGCCATCGCGCTTATCAGAGCTTGAAACACACTCGGCGCCCAGTGGACTGACGCCAGCGGGAGACCTGGACACAGCAACACCTTCGCGATGGCGTGGCAAGCGTTCCATCGCACTTTTGGTGAGCCTGCGTTGATCTTGGCGGAGAGGATTTGCATCGTCTGAGCAAGAAGGTCCTGGAGTGCGTGTGCTTCGTTGGCCGAGACATTGCTAACAAACGGTTCGAAGAATGCCCAACGACAGACAAGTCCGAGTGTTCGCGCGACACTAGATGCCACTTTGTCGTTGTCGTTGATGAAAACCAGCATTTTCTCCACAATGTTGCGCAGCTGGTAGGCAGGAAGCAACTCGTACAGCACCATTTGGTCGGATGGAGACGAAATAGGCTTAGCAGGAGACGGTGTGAGACTCAACGCGTCGATCTCACCACGATCACCTTTAGAGGCCAAGCTTGGGAACGACTCAGCGGGTGGAGGAGTGGTGAACGCTTCTGGTCCGGCGGTGGTGCACACGTTTCCGAGCGCCCACGCGGCGCGAACACGCACATTCAAAGTTGAGTCGCTCAGCGCATCCAACGCTGCAGACACGACTGCAATTGCCAGTTCCCGGGTCTTGAACGTCGGCGTCAAACACAACGACCCGAGGAGTCGAAACCCGGAAGCCCGCACGACCGGTGAGCTATCTCGCGGGGTCTGCATGAAAATGCGCGTGTACGTATCCAATGCTTGAGCTCCTGGAGTGGGTCTCGCAGCCGGGACAAGTCGGGAAGTCGAAGGCCTCGCCTGGAGATACTCCCAGTCTTGCGGGCGAAGCAGAGTAAAACATGCGCATACGCTGGCACGCACGTGGTGAGAAGTATCGTGGAAGGCCCGAATCAGATTCGTGGCCATGAAGTCGAGGCATTCTTTCTTCGTGACAGGCGCGACCTTGTCACGAATGAGCTGCTCGTCGCTTCCGCTCGCTTCTTCCTCTCCTGCCAAACCAGGATCACCCCCACCTTTGATGTAGTTTTCCAGTATCTTCACAGCCTGCAGCCGCACATTCGGATCCATATCTTGGAAAGCGCACAACATAAACTCCGAGAGACGTCTCCAGTTGGTCGTGAGCGCCTGCGGATAGTTCTTGGCCACTTTTGACAATAGCGACATCGCCTCCAGTCGCATGAGGCTTCGAGATGAGTCGTCTGGTCGTGACGCGATGAGCAAAAGCTCCACCACAAACGAACGCTTGCTGAGTGCGGTAGTGCCACACACAATCTTGACGTGCGCGACGTCGATCTTCTGCTTTGCGCAGCTGGTCGTCGTCATCCATTCAAGCAGCGCAGGGATCGGCTCTTGCATGTTCAGAAGCGCCGAGAAGCACGAGATGCTAGCCATCCGAACACTGTGATCTATACAGCCGCAAGATCAGTAACCATATAACCACCATCAAAGAAGGGAATGGAGTCATACCAGTTGATGACGTCGCAGCGTAGAGGCTTGAAGCAAGCGCCTTGATAATATCCGCGAGCGGCGGCTTCAAATCGCTCTTGTCAAGCAAGGCCGTGACGCTGGCGTATGGACAATGCTGAACCACCGATCCCGCGGTCTTCAATGCTTGGACCAGCGGTGCCGCCCCTCCCTTCTCGTTTTGAATGCAGTACACGAGCGTGACGTGGACCTGGTATAACATGTACGAAATGCGCTTGGGCATTGAAGCGAATGACGTCGACGGAGCAACGACGGTAGACGAGTGGCGAAAGTACTGCTTCAAAGGGATCTGCTCCCAACAGGTATCCAGGAACTTGGCCGCCGCGATGCGAACACGTTCACTTTGATCTGCGATTAACAAGGTAAGCACTGATGGTGCGTTCCCGAAGAGTGTCATGAATGGGGTTGTTTGCTCGGGCAGGTAGAGCCCCACAGACGATGTGATGGTGCGCGGGAAATGGCTGGCCACGCTCTCAAGCGTATGGAGAACCGTAATGCGCAGACGCGCGAGCAGTCCATCGCCTGGTTGGCCGCCGCCGCTTCGAGTGCTGCCCGCACTACTCCCCCCGCCATCCGACCCGCACACAGACGAATCTGAATCGCCAGGTGCGAGTTCTTCTTGAAACGCAAAGACAATCTCGCTCTGGTCGTGCTTCAGAGTGAGTCCCTGACCGACAACCTGCCGCATCGAGCCCAACAGACTGGGTAGTTCGGTCTCAATGCGGTCCGTGAGCTTGTCGAAGTCCGAGTTCACGATCATGTAGATGCACTTCATGCTGCAGGTGCACGCCTTGACGAGGATCCGCTCATTGTCGCCTCTCGTGAGGCTCAGCGATTGCTGGCGAAAGTTCTCGACGACCATGCGCAGCAACGACGAGAAGAATCGATGGACCTCGGGGATCTTGGCTGCTTGAGTGCAGATGTTCGAGACGCAGCTCGTCGCGGCGTACCGCGCTTCGATGTCGACCCCCGACGGATCGAGATACTTGAGCAGCACGGCGAACAGCAAGTCGAAGGCCTCGGCCGTGACGCGGTCGGCGTTGTCGTGCAGCACCAGTCCGAGCGCGCGAATCGCCGTGGCCGTGTACCACGACGCGCAGCCTTTGATGAAATTGAGGAAAAACGCAACGACGACCTGGAGCTGCTCGGGCGCGAACAGCACTTTCTCCTTCATGCACGCCTTCTGCACGAACCGCGTCAGCTCCGAGCACAGCAGGTCCGAGCTGATGGGCAGCACGCGCGTCAGCGCCGTGATCACGGCGGCCAGCTCGTCGCCGCGGATCCGCGAGTTGGGCAGCGCGACGCCCAGCAGCTGCCGCAGGATCTCCTCGAGCTCGACCGACGTGAGCTTGAGCACGCCGACGTCGGCCTCCACGCGCTCGCGCAGGGTCGTCCAGATCTTGCGGTCGCGGCGCTGCGCGCTGAGGTTCCACCCGGGCGCGTTCGGCCCCGACGAGCTCGAGCCCGTCGAGCCGACGCTGCCGTGGTAGCCGTCGCCGCCGGCGGCCGAGGCGATGTTGATCGGCTGGCTGCGCGTGCTGGTCCCGTAGCCCATGGCGCGCGGCGGCCCGAAAGCGGCAATGAAGCGCGCGGCCGCGCTCTGCCGAGGGGGCTCCCCCATCAAGAGACGACGGTGCCCCCTGTCTCAGGAGGAAAGCCGCCGTTGCGCCGCGTCCCAGCGCGCGCGGTTCTCTGCTTTGCCCGGCGGCCAGCGAGGCCGCATCCGGATTTCCGCGTCCCAGAGCTCAGCAACTATGCTGTCCCTCGTGGGGCGTCCCGAACAATTCGTTAAGTTAACCATACTATGGATTGGCTAATAATACTTTGCTGATATGCAGTATTATCAGCCAATGAGAAGAGAGATGTGCGGGCCGTCGGGTGCAGCGCTGCTTGACAGGTCCCCGAGATGACGAGCCGCGCGTACCTGCGCGCGCTCGCGACACTGCCGACGGCGGCGCCTGCTGCGGTGCGCGTGAAGCTGCTCTTTCTGGACGAGATCGCGGCGCACGTGCGTCGCCACCGCGGCTTCTCGTCGTGCTGGTTCCTGGTCCCGAGCCACGCCAAGGTCGTGGGCGACCTGCTCCACGAGATCGCGCACGAGTTTGAGCTGCTGGAGCGCTGTCCTGCGGGGATTGAGCTGCTCCTGGACGGGTTCCACGTGCTGGCGAATCAGCAGATCGATGTGATCCGCGACGACGACACGCTCGGCGTCCAGTGCGCTGTGTTTGCTGATGCCGAGGAGGCTGGCGGAGCCGCCAGTTTGACGAACAGAGCGAGCAAGAAACGTGCGCGGGAGCCAGAGAGCTCAAGAGGCGGCCGGGAAGTGGAGAGTAAGAAGGTTAAGCGCCACGAAAAAAGCTCTAAGGAGGAGGAGCGGACGACGGAGACCGCAGCGACTGAGAGCACCAAGTCTGACGGAAACGCACGATCTCGTCAGAAGCCACAAGTTCCTGCACTTGATGTCGAGAGCAGCTCGAGTGATAGCTCGAGCAGCAGCGATAGCAGTAGCGACGAGGAGCAACCGCCGAAGTCGCCGAAAGTGAAGGCAACGAAGGAAGCCTTTCGCGCAGCTGTCAAGGACGCGGTTAACAGCATGAAGCGCGACGTGCATGTCGAGTCGAGTAGTAGCAGCAGTAGCGATAGTGATAGCGATAGCAGCAGCAGTGAAGATGAGGCGCCAAAGGCGACTACCAAAAAGCCTGCAGAAGGTAAAGCAAAGCCCCACGATATCGACGCGAACGGGTCCTCGGAGGTCCGTACTCGCAGAAGGCGGCGCCCCCGCAGGAGACCAAAAAACGAGACCTCCGATGGCAAGCCAAGTGCTGCATCTTCTACTCTGCGGCCAACGAAGAAGACAAGCTCCGCTCAACCTCCTGCTATTCCAGATGCTCCGACCTCGTCCAAAGAGATTCGTCCACTTCGAATCCGGGGAATGCCTCCTAGTGCCGGGCGCAGCCACGTGAGATTCGACGCCCAGCGTGTTTCAAGCGCCGAATTGACAGAATCGTCAAGCACCGTTCCCGTGCCGTCCGATCTCAAGAAGTACGGACCATCGGATTCGCGAAAGACGCAGCCGAAGCCGTCGCTGCCAGTTGAGCCGCTGCAAAATGAGATCGAGGAAAGCGCTCAGCCCGTGAAAGATAAGTGGAAGCGCCCATACGAGATTATCTCAAGTATCCACGACACCGAGCGAGAAGGAGACGATAAACCGGTACGCCAGTCTCTTGATATCTGATGGTTCATCGCAGAAATTAATTTCACTATCGCAGACCTTGGACGCGGAGCTCGCAGCCTTCCCAGCGAAGCCGGCTGACTCGACGAGCTCCGGGCTCCAAACGGACGATGTCGTGGCCTACAAGACGCTGACGCTTTGCATGAAGACGTTTCAACCCATCCTCAGCGAGTGGCAGTGCGGCCAAGTCGTCGACGTTCTCGAAGCGGAGGATGCCGTGACGACCATCCCTTACGAGCTGATTGCTCGGTCAGCCGCCGGGGCGAAGCTGGCTTGGAAGCCGTCTCGACCGCATGCTGGGGAGGATGCGAGTGTGAGCGTGTCGCTCTCCGAGATCAGCGAGCTTCGATACCTCGAAGGCCCAACGCGAACGCACTTGCGCACGACTCAATAGCAGTGGGATGGGATGGGAAATTCGCATTCGGTTTGATGTTTTTTTGTGGTGTAAGGTTTCAATCTACAGAAAAGTCACGCAACTTACACGCGCGGGCCGTACACCGAGAGGTCGTTGCCCGGGAGGATGAACTGCTTGAAGTTGTCGTGGAACTCGCGCGCGAGCTTGTGCGCCGTGGCGTCAAACGCAGCCTTGTCGGCCCAGGCGTTGCGAGGGTCCAGGATCTCCGACGGCACGCCCGCGACTTCGGCCGGGATCTGCACACCGAACACTGGGTCCTCCGTGAACTGCGTGTTGTTGATGCTGCCGTCGAGCACGGCGTCCACGCACTTGCGCGTGTACGAGAGCTTCATGCGCTTGCCGACGCCGTAGGCGCCGCCGCTCCAGCCCGTGTTGATGAGGAACACGTGCGTGTTGTGCTCCTGCAGCTTCTTCTTGAGCAGGTCGGCGTACACCGTCGGGTGCAGCGTCATGAAGGCGGCGCCAAAGCACGTCGAGAACGTGGCCTGCGGCTCGGTGACGCCGCGCTCCGTGCCGGCGACCTTGGCCGTGTAGCCCGAGAGGAAGTGGTACTGCGCCTGGCCTGGCGTGAGCTTGGACACGGGCGGCAGCACGCCGTAGGCGTCGCACGTGAGGAAGATGACGGCATTCGGGTGGTTGCCCTTCGACTCCTTCTGGTAGTTGGGGATGTGGTAGATCGGGTACGAGACGCGGCCGTTCTCCGTTTTGCTCTTGTTGTAGTAGTCGGGCTGGTTCGTGGCCTCGTCGATCCAGACGTTCTCGAGCATGGCGTCCGGGCGGATGGCGTTGAAGATGTCCGGCTCGTTCTCGGCGCTGAGGTCGATCGTCTTGGCGTAGCAGCCGCCCTCAAAGTTGAAGACGCCCTCGTTGTCCCAGCCGTGCTCGTCGTCGCCGATGAGGTCGCGCTTGGGGTCCGCCGAGAGCGTCGTCTTGCCCGTGCCCGAGAGGCCAAAGAAGATGGCCGTGTCGCCGGCCGGGCCGATGTTGGCCGAGGCGTGCATGGCCATGACGCCGTTGAGCGGCAGGTAGTAGTTCATCATCGAGAAGATGCCCTTCTTCATCTCACCGCCGTAGAACGTACCGCCGATGATGGCCAGGCGCTTCTCAATGTTGAAGATCACAAAGACCTCCGAGTGGAGGCCGTGGGCCTTCCAGTCCTCGTCGACGACGTTGCAGGCGTTGATGATCGTAAAGTCGGCGTTGAAGTTCTCGGCCACGTTCTTGAACTCGGGGCGGATGAACATGTTGGTCACAAAGTGGTGCTGCCACGCGAGCTCCGTGATGATGCGCACGTTGAGGCGCGTCTTCTCGTTCACGCCGCAGTGGCCGTCGAAGACGTACATGCGGTCGACGCCACAAAAGTGCTTCGTGGCCTTGGCGAGCAGCGTGTCAAAGACCTCGGGCGTCGTGGGCTGGTTCACCTCGCCCCACCAGACGTGGTCCTCCGACGGCGCCTGCTTGACGATGAACTTGTCCTTGGGCGAGCGGCCCGTGAACTTGCCAGTGTCGACGGCGAACGTGCCGTTCGCGACGAAGTGGCCTTCGTTGTACTTGCGCTCGTGCTCCGCGAGCTGCGCGTACGTGAGGTTGTGATACACGGGGCACTTGTTCTCGATGCCGAGCGCGCCGAGGCCCACCTGCTGCGTCGTGGTTTCGTGCGCCATGCTTGCGGGGCTTGGGGAAGAGAAGAAGGGAGGGAGGGTCGAGGAGATCCAAGGCGAATTGGAAAGTGAGCCGCCAGGAGGCCGAGCCCCAGTACGTCATTCGCGAACCCCACGAGAAACGCGGTGGGCGTCACGCGGCGAGAGAGAGACGGAGGCCGACGGAGCATCTGCGACGGGTGTCAGAGTTGAAGCTGCTCGACCCAGCACTGACGCCGCGACGTCACACCTGCGCCTTCTCTTGCGCAGTGCTCAGCGGGGTAGGGTCAAACCAACCAATCAACGCACGTATCGGTGGAAATACCATCCTATTTCAGTAGATTTGGGATTTGTACCCCCGGGACGATAAGCAGATCAGATGGGTTCGACTGGCCGAGATCCGGCCGGAGACGAGCGCGACGTCACTGGGCAGAGACCAGCTCCTTGCGGACGAGAGGGAGAGAGAGAGAGAGAGAGAGTTGCGTCCACGGCGGAACCGCCCCACGTCATTCTGCGCCACCGTGTTCATCACGTTGGCAGCTGGGCGGTTCCGTTCCCGTCGCTGGTTCCGTCGACCAGGTCTGCAGAGAAACGCAGCAGCCGAGAGCTTCAACATGAGTCCGTCGACAGAATCCGACGTGGGCAGTTCTGCTTCGTGAGGAACGTCCGTCGACGTCTCTATGTCACGGGGGCGAGGTAAAGCCACGCGCCACCGAACGCGACGAGGCTCGTGCCACCAGCACCACTTCAATGTGTGCAGAGTGACGGTCTGCGTAAACCTGGTCGGGAGCTATTCACGGCCAGAGCTTCCCTATGCGCCTCTGAGGAGCGACTGCGCGACGGCGGCTGCTTCGACACGTCCCAAGCACCGCCGCGCGTGGCTATGAGTGGGTACGACGGCCGCACGCACGGCAAGCGCCTCCGCAAGCGCACGACTGGCAACTCGAATCTGCACGACCGGTGGAAGTTCCTGAGCGCCGACGTCGACGATGCCATCGGCGGCAGCACGTCCAGCGTCAAGAAAGGAAACCGAGGCCGCCATCGCAATGGGGCAGGCCGTGAGCGAGCGAAGAGCGTGGCTATCGCGTACGACATCGACGGCGACGGGCAGGTCGACATTCGCGAGATGCGACTAGCGAAGTTCCAAGACTCGATGATCGAGAAGCGGCAGCGAGCAAACCCTGGAACTGCGGACTTGTCCGAGGCTGAGCTCCAGCAGATGCGGCAGCAAGCCGGCAAGTTGCTCATCGCCAAGGAGTTCGTTGAGCGGAACCAAGGCCAGCTCTGGCGATATGGCTCCATGTTCGCCGAGAAGAACGAAGATCAGAGCGCCGAGTTCATCGCGGAGCACAAAAAGTTCCCCAAGATCATGGCGTTTCTGGAGTCGGTAGAGCGGAAGCGAGTGATGCGGTCGTCCCGCCACGTTCGAGGTGTCGTGAACCAGGACCCGCACCGTGAGCAGCCGACCGATTTCCAACGCCAAACGTGGGTCGAAAGCGTGCGGAAAGTAAATAACGCCTCCACGTCAAAGTTCCCACTGCCCGAGCTGCAGCCAAAGCCGCGCGAGCTCCACCCGTATCGACAGGGCGACAACAATGACGGAAACGACGGAGACGGCTTCGAGGTCGTCACAAACCAGTACGGAGCGATTGATGTCGATGGCGACGGCGTCGTCGACGACGACGAAATGAAACTCCACGTGCGATTGCAAGAGGCGACTTTAGACGACCCTGCGGTCGGCACTCGATCGGCAAAGTCCCTGCGCAAGATGCAGCAAATGGAAGGCCGGCGAATGATGGCGCGCGATTTCGTGACGCGCAACGCTGGCAAACTGTGGCTCTACAACCCTGCATTCAAAGGCCGCCCAAGGGAAGACATCGTCGAAGAGATCGCGTCGAACGAACAGTTCGCGAAAGAGTTCAACAAGCTCCGCTCCAAAGAACGCGTGCTCACGCTGAAATCCTCCATGGGCGTGGCCGGCTGCATCGTCCAGATTCCGTTAGCCGAGCTACCGAATGATCCACGAGGCGCGACGGAGTTCCGACGCGTGCGCGACCGCACGGAGCTGCTGATGGCGCGGCGGGAGCTCATGAAGCCACCGGACCAGCGCATGGCCGCGCTGCTAGCCAAGACCGGCACGGTGCCGGGGACCGTCCCGTCGCTGCCCTTTGGCGCCGTACGCGAGGCCCGGCACACACCGACACCGCTGGGGCGTGCGCGCAGCGAGGGGCTGCTCACGGGGCTGCCCAGGATCTACGACACCCCCCGGAGGATAGAGCCCACTGGCAGCTTTTCGGTGACCAACCAAGTGGAAGTTTGGGGATCACTAAACATAGTGCATTCAATTGTGACACCGTCACAGATTTGTGACTCTCATTTTTCTGTTTGTGGAACTCGTGAATTGGATGATTGGGAGCCATGAAAATGGCGCCAACGAACTCGCTCCAGCGTCGTTGGAACTGGACGTGGCGCTCGCAGAGCTAGCGCTTCGCCACGTGGAGACGATGGCGCGCGATCTGGTGGGCGCGCGGGAGCGCACGGAGGTTCCTGCGCTGAGAAATGCTACTGAACAAGTCCTCGCCAGTGGCGCTTGGACCAAGGACCAGGAGAAAGTGGCGCTGCGTGTCGTCAAGGAACTCGCGCGGATCGCCGTCAAAGCTGCGTCGGCTGCTGCCATGGACTCGGAGAACGTCAACGTCTTCGTTCATCTCGACGAGAATCTCGCGCCGCTCATGGAGTTCGTCGCCGTCGTCAGCGAGAAGCTCGAGGCGTCCAAGGCAGCCAGCGAAAGCGAACTCTTGCGGTGGACACCGTTTGCACTCCATGCGAGCGCGCAATTTCTGTGTGGGCACCTGCCAGCGCACGATGCAATGCGATGCACACAGCTTGCTCAGCAAGTAGTCGATACATGCCAACGGCTCCACCAGAAGGTCACATTACCTGAGCTTCTCGCTGTCGCCTTCGATCGGCTCGTCGCGCTTACGTCGCAGGCCGTGTCCAAAGACGAGTGGGTTTCCGAGCACTCGATCTCCAAGCACGTACTAGAGTGGCTCGTGACGCAAGTCCAGTTCCCGCATTTCGGAGGCGACGTCCTGGGTCGCGTGCTGGCGTTGGTCTTCCCTCTGATCGACGATCTAACAGATTCGACACAGCTGGTCGGCGCGCGCATGCTGCTCCACATCGTGCGCAACGTTACTGACACAGAGCTGCGGTGGTACAAAGAAGTTCTGCTCGAAGTTCTCCGTGGCGCAATCACGACACGGAAGCCCGAGACGCTCGATTGCCTGCTTGAGGTGCTCGTCCTATCTCTCGGCAAGCTCTCTCCACCAGGAGACTTTGAGTGCTACGACCGCTTCTTCCCGCGACTGCTCAACGACTGCAGCTTGAACTCGGAAGTAGCCGTGCGCGTGCTGTACACTCGGCACTTCCGGCCGATCATCAGTCGAATCGGCGCGCCACACAGTATCCAGCTCATCCGGTTCCTGCAGCCGCTGCTCAAGGTGCTCATGGCGTCATTTGAGAGCGTCAACGCATCACTAACGATCAACACACTCGAGACGCTGCGGGCGACGGTGCTCGGGGCCTGGCCGCGCATCCCAGCGCACATGGAGCAGATCCTGGTCGGCGTGCTTAAGGCCGTAGCTCTCTGCGAGGCCTTCAAAGGCGCCCAGGAACACCTGCCCTCTGCGAGCGAGAGAGACGAGATCCTCCAGCTCTCGGAAGAGATCATCAGGTTGCTCGCAGATCTCGACAGGCCCCGCATGACGAGGATGCTCGAGCGTGTCGCCAACGAGAGCCACGCACTGAAGCCATTTGCCGCGCGGATGCTGACAGGGTTAACTTAATGAGAACCCCATTCTTGATTGGCTTATATTTCGTCGTCATGTGCTACGATTGGCTGAAAATGTATCCGTGAATGCAAAAGCATGAGCAGATCCGCATCTGATCTTGGCGTTGCGCAAATCGCGATGAACCGCATCGAGCGCCTCCGCTCGCATCTCGACGGCGCGCCGCCGCCTGCGTCGCCGCCGCAGTTCTTCCTGGCGCCGCGCGAGGCCACGCTCGCCGCCAACGTGTACGAGGCCGTGCTCACGCCCGACGCCGTCGCCTTTGTCGCGAGCACCGCCGCTCACTTCGCCGGCGACGTCGAAATCGTAAGACGGTCAAGCCAATCAAGCCAACGCACAAAAAGCAACACAACTGGCTCACAGTTTTCGTTGGTACGATAGCTCCATGCGGAACGCAAGGCGCGCCGGCTGCGTGCGGAGCTGGATCCCGAGGCCGCCTTTCCCAAGTTCCTCGCGGCCACGCGGTCGATCCGCGAGGACGCGAGCTGGCACATCGGCCCGCTGCCGCGCGCGCTCCACGACCGCCGCGTAGACATCGGCGACGTCGCACCATGCGACACGAAGTTCCTGCTCGCGGCGCTCAACTCGGGAGCTCAGGGAGTGCAGGTGGACTTCGACGACGGCAACTGTCCGACATGGAAGAACACACTGCTGGGCCATTTCAACATCATGGAGGCCACGCGTGGACAGCTCAGCGTTGACGCAACCAAGTTGGCGGCGGCTCCGGCGCTGCTGGTCGTGCGGCCGCGCGCGTGGAACATGGATGAGACCGTGAGTGGATCATCATCGGACGAGACGCTGACCTGCGTCGCTGATGCGTTGTTGTGTCGCCGCAGAACATGATTGTAGGCGGCAACGTCGTGCCTGGCGCGATATTTGACTTTGCTCTCCACCTCTTCCACAAGTATGCGTTCATGGTGGGCTGATTGTTTGAACGTGGCTCGCTCACTGTTGCTCTACGTTTAGCGGCCGTGAACTGCTCAAGCAAGGGCGTGGTCCGTTTGTGTACCTGCCCAAGCTCGAAGGCTACAAGGAGGCAGCGCTCTGGCGAAAGATCTTCGAGTTCACTGAGAAGGCGTTGGATCTTCCTGCCGGTTGCATCAAGGCGACCGTGCTGATCGAAAGCATCTACGCGGCGTTCGAAATGGACGAGATCCTCTACGAGCTTCGCCACCACTCGGCTGGACTTAATTGCGGCATGTGGGACTACACGGCATCGATCGTCGTCAATTTCTGTACTCACAACAAGTCTATTCTCCCCGACCGCCAACGCTTCGTGTCAATGAAGTCACCTTTCCTCCAGTCAGTACTCCTCGCATTTGGTTCGTGGGTAGACTTGAACGCTAACGCTGAGGGTGCTTTGTAGGCACTACATGGAGTTGTTGATTCAGACGTGCAAGAAGCGCCGGGCTCCAGCAACAACAGGAATGGTACCGTTTGTATTGGACAAACTTCCTCCAACGCTCACGAAGGCCGCCGCCATCTCAAAGGCGAAGGACGGGAAAGGATTCGAGGCGGCGGCTGGCTCGGACGGCGCTCTTGTGTACGATCTCGCGCTGGTGAAGCCTGTTCAGGAGGTGAGACGTTGTAGCGCACCAACTATTTCGTCTAACTGGCTGACAGTATGGGGAGCTGTCTTAGATTTTCAGCGCTGCTGCCTGTAGCCTCAAGATGCCAGTCAAACCAGTGGACGAGGGCTTCTACGAGCACATCCTCATGACGCTTCCGGAGGGCGACGTGACGCTCGACTCGGTGCGACTCAACCTCACGGTGGCTCTCTCGTACGTGCTCGCGTGGTTCCAAGGAAACGGTACAGTCGTCGTGAACGGCTGTGTCGAGGACTCGGCCACGGCTGAGATCTCGCGCGCACAGCTGTGGCAATGGATCCACCACGCGGTGCCTCTCCACGGCACGACGTTTGTCGTCACGGCCAGTTTGGTCCACGAGATGCTGCTCGACTTCGCGCGCGACGTGCTCGCGAAGCCCGTTGAAGCTCCGCCGATGCGCCACGTGGTCGCGGGCATCAACCTCGTGTTCCGCGTGATCACGACCCGCACGCCTCCTGCGTTCATGACGACGTTCTTGCTGGAGCAAGAGCCGCTCACCAAGTCGCTAGAGGAGTAGACATGTTCTATGGAGTAAGAAGAAGGCGTTTCGCCACTCGGAACACTGTCATTTCATATGTGGATGAGCGAGTAGAGCAGACGCAGCTTGTGCTTGGCCTCGAAGGCGTCGATGGCGTCCGAGATACCGTCGTAGAGATTGGGCAGCGCGTCAACCTAGCAGCCATGCGTATACGTTAGAAAGGCATCCACAAGCGGCGCCTTCAAGACCGCAGCAACCCTACCGCTTGGCACAGCTCGAGCGCGAGCCCGCCGCCGATCTTGGCGTGCTCGGGCGTATCCTTGGTGTCGAGACAGAGCAAGTGGAGCGGCTTCCAGTCGCCAAAGCCCACGCGCAGCTGCAGGTCCTCGAGCACGATCTCGAAGATGCGGTCGTCGAAGCAGAGCACGACGTCGATGTCCTGGAGCTCGCGCACGCTCAGATCCTGCCACCGCTGCGGACACTTTTTGGTCTTGATGTCGCGCTCGAGCATCGACAGCACGCCATTGCGGCGGAACCTACGCCCACGAACTCGTCAACATTGCGGCTCTTAACAAATAGACGGTATCTGCATACGCACAGCTCCTCGTTCTCGCTCTTGAGCTCGCGGTACATGACCTCGTACGGCGTGAAGAACTCGTAGATGCGCGGGTCGTAGCGCGTCGGCCCCGGGAAGCGCACCTTGTTGCCGGCGCCGAAGGAGCAGACGCGCAGCCCCTCGGCGTGGAGATGGTCGTGGGCCTCTGTGCTACGGTTCACGTTGTTGGCGCACAGCATCGCGAAGAGTGGCCGCGTCGCCGAGCCTGCCATCTTCCTCTCGTGTGGCGTATCCCTTTGTTCGCCTATGCGGCTTCCTACAAAAAGCTCAAGGAACTATTTCGGCCAATCATATCGTTGGTAGTTCAAACTCAAATCCACTCCAATTAAGTTACGGTTTATTCAGCCAATCAAACACATCTGTAGGTCGACAGCTCGACCAGGAGCTGTGACTCACATGAAGCTGTCCATGGCCGAGGCCACCGAGCCTTCCACGACCTCGTAGCCCTTGCTCGTGCGCGGAAGCAGCTTCTTCTCCTCGCGCTCGTGCTCGCTGATGTTCTTGTCGACCGACACGAAGCTCTTCACGACGAGTTGGCGGTCGCAGATGCTCGCCAACTCGTCGTCATCGATGCCTCCACTTTCGATGCCGTCTCGCAACACGATGTCGTCCTTGAGCAGCTCCGCCAGTTCGTCGTTCGTCAACGCCTTTGCGCTCTCCATCGACACGTTCTCCTTCTGCTTAAAATCGCCTCGCTGGATGACCACGCGCTCGAGCTTTCGCTTGTCGATGGCGCGCTTGATCATACGGTTCTCGAATGAGTTTTCCGTGATGAGACGGTAGACCGCGATCTCCTTGGTCTGGCCAATGCGGTGGCATCGATCCTGCGCCTGGTTATCCTGCTGTGGGTTCCAGTCCGAGTCGAAGAAGATGACAGTGTCTGCAGCGAGCAGGTTGATGCCGAGGCCACCAGCACGGGTCGACAACAAGAAGCAGAACACGGCGTCCTCCGCACTCTGCTGGGTCTTCAGCGAGGCGTTGAACGCGTCCATCTGCTCGCGACGCGAATTCATGTCAGTGCTGCCGTCCAGTCGGCAGTGCGAGTAGCCTCTGTAGTTCAGGTAGTCTTCGAGAATGTCCAGCACCTTGGTCATTTGACTGAAGATCAGCACCTTGTGGCCATCTCGCTTGAGCTTGTGCAGCATCTTGTCCAGCACAACCATCTTGCCGGACGTTTCGATCAGCATCTCGTCGGTGACGACCATGCCATTGGCGTCGGTCGGTTCGTCAAACAAGTACGGATGGTTGCAGCACTTGCGGAGCTGCATCGCGCGGTTCCGTACCGACGACGTGCGGAACCCAGCGGCGTGGAACGTTCCGTACTTCTCCGTCATGGCCGCTTCGAGTTTACGCTCAAGGATCATCTTGTAGTACTCTCGCTGGAGCGGCGTCATTGGGCAATACACGAAAATTTCGGTCTTGGATGGCATCTCTTGGATCACGTCCGTCTTCAGACGACGCAGCAGGAACGGGCGGAGAATCTCGTGGAGCTTTGTGATGATCTCGACTCGCTTCGCACCCGTGATGACGTCGTCGGCCTTGATGCCTTGCTCCTCGACGGCCTGATCCGGCTCGAACGAGAACCAGCTCTCGAACAGCTCCAGGTCGTCGAAGACGTCCGGTAGGATAAAGTTAAGCAGCGACCAGAGCTCCGTGAGGTTGTTCTGAAGCGGCGTGCCCGTGAGAAGCAGCCGGTTCTCCGAGCGGCAGAGCTTCAGCTCGCGCACGAGCTTGCAGTTCATGTTCTTGAGGCGGTGGCCTTCGTCGATGATGACGTACTTCCACACAAAACCCAGGTGGTCAAAGCTCTTGCGGTCCTGGAGGATCATCTCGTAGGACGTGATGACCACGGGAAAGTCCACGTCGTTCTTCTTGGTCTTGTTGAGCGTCGTGCGACGCTCTTTCTTGCGCGTCTCTTTGTTGCCGTGGTAGATCATGACGGGGATGCCGGGCGCCCACTTGCGGAACTCCGAGTCCCAGTTGGGCAGCGTCGACAGCGGCGCGACGATGAGGTACGGCCCGCGCACGCCGAGCGCCTTGAGGTGCGCGACGAGCCCGATCACCTGGATGGTCTTGCCGAGACCCATTTCGTCCGCGAGAATGCCGTTGAGTCCGTTCTCAAACAGATTGCAGAGCCAGCGGATGCCGTCGAGCTGGTACGGCCGCAGCGTGCCGCCCGAGAGCAGCTTGGGCTGCTGGAAGTCGGTCTTGGGCCGCTCGTGCTGCGCGTGCTCCTGCATCTGCTTGAGCTTCTTCTGCCCGTCCTTCTGCTTGGCCACGCGCTTGCGCTTGCCCGTGGTTGCGGGCTCTTCATGGTCGTCGTCCTGCGGCGCCGTCTCGAGCGTCGCGGCCGTCGCCATGTTGGAGAAGAGGAAGCTCGAGTAGAGACCGGCCTTCTCCAGCAGCGTGTCGAGCTTAGCGAGCTTGGTGGCGTCTTCCTGCGAGAGCTTGGCGGCCGTCGGCGGCTCCGTCTCCACCGAGACCATGCTCTCGTCCACGATGCTCGCGACCATTGTGCTTCCTCAAAGGGCGTGGGTTTTGTTGGATTTTGCTGGAATGTTGGCGTGGGTTGCAGATGCCAACGTTGGCGTTGGCGCCGTTTTGCGCGGGACTCGCGCGAACAAGGAAGAAATCCCGCCAAAGTGGGCCAACGATTGGCTTCCCAGATGCTTCTTTTTAACCAATCAATGACTGTTAAATGGACTTTTCTAGCCAATGGTAGGAGCTTGGAATGTACCCATGTGGCACACGTCACAGCTATGAAACGTTGGTCCGTTTTTAGGCGAGTGTGCAGAGGCAAACTGCAGCGTTTCCCCCATGGACCGGAAGCCCCCGAGAGGCTCTTTCTACTGTTGAGTGCACAAAGCGCCCTGAAAACCCTCCCGCAGAGATGCGATGCATGCAGCGATTCGTCACCGCGCTCATTGTCGTCGCATTCGTCATTACACCGACGTTGACACTGCGGCAAACACGTCGCACTTCTTGGGACGAGCCCGCGGTGCTTGCGGCCAATTCCACCTTTGGCGCCAACTCGACCGTCTCTTCCGCTGATTTCTCGGACCTCGTCGATGCCAGTTTGCTTCCTGACTTCTGGAGTGTGAGCAACAAGCACGAATTGAGGTTTTCGTAGAGCTCACGTGGTTTGGTAGGCGATCGGCCAGAACGTCATAGATCCACGAGTCAAAACAAACGGAGATCCCCCCGAACAGCTCGTCAAGGTCACGGACCGGAGACACCGATTCCCAGTGTTTGCGACTGTGTGTTCATTGGCATTTCTGCTAACAATTATCGCCATTATCGTTGTGTGTACGCATTCATAATCCTACGCGTACACGCTACTATCAATTCTCATACCATGTAGGGCACGCGCATTCCTGACTAGCGTCGTTGCCGATTTAAAGTAGTTTGGGGGTCGCTTGCTGCCGGTCGATGGGGTCTTCCTGTTCGCGGGACGAGCTGCTTCGATTGAGTTTATGCTTTTGTTGGTCGTTCTTCTGACGAGCTGAGTGCAACGATCGTCGTGTGCGCTGAAGTTCCTGCTCAAGAGTGAGCGACTTCTTCTTTTCGTCTCGGTAGCGACGCTCCATGTGAGAGAAGCGGTACCGAAGCTCGTTGTTCTCGTTGGAGAGGCACTCGATTTCCATCGTACGTTCGTGCGCGTCTTGCTCAGCCTCACTCAGAAGCGTCTGCAGCGCATCATTCGCTCTCGTCAGAGCGCCCAACTGGATGTGGAGTTCTCGCTACGGAACCACCATCAAACAATGTCAGCAACGTGTTTGGCTGGTAAGAGTTCCCAAGCAAGTTCTCACCAAAGTTTGTTCTTGCGCTTCACTGAACGTTTCAAAGGCAAACACGAATGCATCCATGAGTCAGAATCGGTTGCCAAATCACCACCCGTCGAACGCCCTCACCTTTGCGATTGATCGAGGCCAAAATCAGCGAGCGGACGTGGAATGCCAACAAGCCGTTGCTGCTGCTCAGCGAGCACGGCAATGAGTTGCTTCAGTTCTTGTTGTTGACGAATGAGCGACGCAATCGTGTTTTGCTGCTGGATAAACTGTTCGGCCGAGATCGTGATCGCCTTCTGTCGAGAAGCCAAGTGGCGACGATGCACCCCAAGCTCCGGCCGCTTGTCTGCAGCCGTCGGCGTCGATCCAGACACCGAGGAGTACGACGACGACAGACTCAGCGAAGGGATTGTCAAGCTCGATGGAGGAGATGATGACAGTCGTGGCTTGAAGAGAGGACTCGTCGTGAACGAGCCTTCGTTGACGGAATGTGAGCGAATGTGTTTCCTTGGAGTGGTTCCGAATGACGCGCTCAGGTGGCTCGGCAAGCTCGACGAGATGGTATCGGCTCCAAGATCTCGCAACGGGCTCACGCTCCGCATGTTGCTGGAGGTCCGAAAACGGTTGCCGACGCGTGAGTCGTTCTCTTGTCCCTCCCGCATCGGTGCGAACCGAGGTGTCCGGGTCGCTGCAGTGTTGTGTTCCGATACCATCCGGGAGAGCACAGCCGACGCAGTGACTTCCGGTGCGGGGTCCACCGGCGGGATGTACGATGTGCTAGTGGATGGAGACGTGCCGAGGACGTGCGCATTGGCTTGTGAGACCTGTGTGGACGTCACCGAGATCGAGGTGGTGTTGGAGAATTCCTAGGGAACGCAAGACCTGGATCAGATGGATGGGTCTCGACCTCCTCCAAGTCCTGGGAAAGGCTTACCTCCGCCGAGTCCCGACGCGACCGCGGCGAGTCGCTCGACAGCTCGATGATCGTGAACCTGCCTTTGCGCTTGACGCGCCGGTTGTCGGAGGTCTCGTCAATGGTCTCCGACCGGCCGCGGCGCTCGTCCTCGCCGCCAATGTCCTCCAGCGCATCCGCGACCACCGCCTCGATGGCGTTCTCGCCACTGGGATCCATGGCGCGCACGGATCCGTCGCTGCGCTCGAAGACCGCCGAGCCGAACGGGCTGATGCGCTCGCTCGTGACCACCGAGTCGTGCTGGAACGAGCGCCGCCCGCCGACGTCGTCGTCCTCGGCCTCGACGTCGCCCTCCTCGGCCTCGACGTCGCCCTCCTCGGCCTCGACGTCGCCCTCCTCGCCGCTGCCGTGGTCGTCGTCGTCGAGCGCGTAGGACGCGTCGTCGCTCGCGAGCGACGCCGGTGACGCCGGCTCGATCTCGGTGATGGTGAAGCGGCCGCGGCGCTCGACGCGCCGGCGCCTGGCGACCGTCACCTCGGCCTCCGCCATAGAGAGAGAGCGCGCGTGGATCTCCTCGCGATGACGCGACGAAGAAGATGACTGGGGTACACTTGCACTGACTCACTGCGGGTCTCTTCAAGCGGAAATAAAACAGAGAAAAGCGTAACCCCAAAGGGGTACAGTCTCTCACATAGTGGACCACACCAGACGATGACGACATGGCTACATTCGGATTCGCACGACGCAACAGTGAAGGAACGATGCAACGAGGGGTGTATGTACTGTATAGCGCCGCAAGATTACGCGACGAAGAGACGAGCGGGCAGGAGTCATAGCTTACGGTGTCTACGCGACCGCGCGACCGCTATCCCGGCTACAGCGGCGTCTCGTGGCCAAACGGCACGGCCCCATCCGAGCCCAGGATCGGGATGGTCGAGCGTCGACGCGATCGCGGCGAGAGTCAATGGGTCTTGAGCGGCGCGGCGCTCGCCAGCAGCGGCTGGCGGTCGTCCCACTGGTCGTTCGAGTAGATCGTGACGTCGACCTCCTCGGCCGTCTCGCCAAGCTGCGAGTCGTCGCCGCTCCAGAGGTTGCGGAAGACAATGTTGACGATGTGCTCGTAGCGCCTCTCGAGCAGCTGCAGCTGCTTTGGGATGTCGCTCACCGTGCGCTCGATGGCCATCGAGATCACGATACACACCTGGCACGCGACCACGAAGATGAACGCCTTGGTCGTGTTCGTGAGACCCGGCAAGTTCTTGCCGTTGTCCGGCTGCGTGTCGATGAGATCGGACGTCCACAGGATCAGCGCCGAGTTCGTGCCGAGCGCAATGTACGAGATGAAGCGCATAATGTAGAACCACGCGCCGATGCTCTTGGCCGGCTCCGGGAACGGGCGGCGGTGCACAAAGCAGAGCTTGACCGAATCGACATGGACTTCAGCAATGTTGTTGAGCAGAGCGAGCAATGGCGTGAGCGGGAACGCCACGACGAAGAGGTTAATGAAGCCAAACTGAATCACCATCTCGTTGTAGTCTTCGAAGGCTTCCTCCTGCTGGTACGGCACGAGCTTGGCCTGCTCCTCAATGTAGTTGTGGCGCTTGCTCTTGTCCTTGTCCTCTCCACCTAGGGCGTTGCGTTCCTTGTACATTTGGTAGCGGAACTTGAGGTACGGAATCACGACCTCCAACGTGTTGCCCACGACGATACGGATCAAGAACAGAACCAAGAGTTGGTCGCGCAGCTCCGTCATGCAGTCGTCGTTCAAGCAGCGATGCTCAATCGACTTCTTGATGAAAGCGATGTAGAAGAAGGAAGCAAACGAGTTGCAAAACTGGAACAGGAACACCTTGATGATCAAGTGGTTCTCGTACTCGCGGTCAGTGCGATGGTTCTCGAGCTCGTTCAGCTTCTTTGCGACACCACGGTAGACAGTGTTGAGAATTAGAATCTGGACTGCGTTGGCGCCAGTCGTGAGGAGCGTGAGCGGCTGCTGGTAGTCGGGATTGATCTTGCAACCAATTTTCTTGTCCTTGTCATCACATTCATTGATGTAGAACTTCAGCCAGAAGAGACCCAGCAATGCCACGATCACAATGAGAACCATCATCAGCACGACAAGGATGGACACGAAGAAGGCGCGACGGCGTTTCTTCTTGTCTTCAAACGTCATCTCCTCTTCGTCATCGACCGGGTTGAAACTCTTCGTTCCGCGGAACTGGGCACGGTAACGCAGCGCGCGATGGTAGCCGTGCATGCCCCACATGGCATTGAAGAGATGGTTCTTCCGCTTCCAAATCTCCGAAAACACTGCCGACCAGATGACGATGAACGCGGCGAACGCGATCAGGATGTAGCTCTGGTTGGTGCCGTCGGATTTGTTGTCGGCTGAGTGCTTGCGTCGAGACTGGACAACGATGTAGGTGATGATACCAGCGATGGTCGGGAACACAAGCATCTTGGTATAAAAGCCGAGCCATGCGAAGTAGAGAGCCACCTTCTCGCCAAAGTACGAGCGAATCTTCTGGAGCGGTTGATTGGCCATGAGCCAGTGGAGAGCCCATGTCTTACGGAGCTCGTTCAGCGCGACCTCGTCGTGAAGAGCAAACATGTTGCCGACCAGATACTCGTTCACGACCAGCGAGTCGGTGTTGATGTGGCGGTGGACGATGCTGGCTGCGAGACGGATTCGGTCCTTCTGAAGGAACAGCGTCTCTTCCTTCTTACCACCCCACTTGACAGGGTAGCGGCGGTAGTAAGGCTGGTACATGGGCTCGATACGGTAGTCGGCGTACGGAGCAAAATACGTCGACGGCTCGTACGACACCTCCATAACCGAGTGGTAAAAGCGACCCCACATGGTCCGGGCCTGGCCAGGGCGGCAGCTCTCGTCCTCCACGAAAAGACCGTCGGCCTCCTCGGTGTGGCCCCACAGCTTGAGCGCTTCTCGCATCTCTGGGTGGTGCTCGTCGCCGTCGCTGATGAGCATCGGATCCATCTCGGGCATTTCGGGGGTCGCCACGGCGCAGCCACGGATCTTCTTGAGATGATCCATGGAGCTCTGCAGCTCCTCGTCTCCGATCTCGCTACACACAGCTTCGAGCTTCGCGCGGTGCACGTTCTCGTCAAATGGCCGGTTGCTGACCTGCAGCGGGTAGTCCGTGCGGTCGGCCTCGACGCGGAGGTCGTTGTCGTCGGCCTTGATCGTCATGATGATCTCGTCGTTGTCGACACTGCGGAACATGCGCGTCGTGAGACCGCACGCGAGCTGCACTCGTCGCGCGACCGACACGGCCACGAGCTCGCAGAACTTGGCCTCGATCGTGGGCGACGTCGAGCCGACAAACTTTTCGTACTCGGCCGTGAGCAGCTCCTCTTCGTGGAGCCAGCGGTCCTGCTCGGCCTTGACGCTGTGGTCGGCCTCGGTGCCGCGCAGCAGCTCGCCGCCGTGGTCGTCCATGTAGCAGCGGCGCGTGCGCAGGACGCGCTGGAACGTGTCGATGACCATCTTGCCGTGTCGCCGCGTGCGCTCGTGGTCCTTGCCCATCATGAGCGTCACGAAGGCCTCGACCGTGAACTTTTCGGGCTTCTTCTGCTCGCCGCCCTCGCGGAAGGGGAAGATCATGACGAGGTCGTGGTCGTAGAGGATCTTGTCGCTGCTGCTGGCGTCCGAGACCTCGATGTGGATGGCCGCGGGCGACTGCATGGCCGCGTAGATCTCTTTGTCTTTGGACATGTCGGACAAGCGCGTGAGCGGGTCCAGGTCCTCGTCGTAGTCGGGCGAGCCGCCGAATGAAAACTGCGCGCCCATGGGGCTTCTGTCGTTCGCTGCGGCCTCGCGCTCTTGGTCGCGTGTTTGTGGGAGGGATCGCAGAGGCGGGTGGTCGTGTCGTGTCAGATGCCGAGGCATCAGGGCGCTTGATGGGCCGCTTTGGGTTCAGAGTGGCCTCGCTTTACGGACATTGGATTACGGGATGTGCGCATCGCTATATAAAAGGGGTTGGATAGAAGAGGGTTCGTACTATGGATGTTCTTATACTGGCAGCTACTGAGGAGATATACTACATGTCGCACGGTATTAAGCAAACGAGGTGCACAGAGACGTGGCATCGAATCACGTCTGATTGGCTAAAACACCACCTGGGTCGTCTGCTCGGGAGAAAATTCGAGTTGACCGAGCATGTGCGTGAGTCAAAAAATCCGTTTTATACCAATCGCGATGAGTCAAAATGAGATTTTTTCAATAATCCAGTCAAGGTCCGCGACCACTCACCATCAGATGGTGCGGAAACTTTTCCAAATTTCCGGGATTCGCAACACTCTAAAAACGCGTATTTTCGCTCTTTGCTTTTTGCCTCAATGTACTGATAGAGGAAAGGCTCGTCAGCGTTACAACTCTCGCCACGTCGTGGGAGAGATATGGAGGGATATCATGTGGATTTTCGAGCATAATAGGATCGATTTCTGCTGGATTCTTGAAGGAGAACCGCGCGCGCCATTCGTCTCGATTGATTCCAGAGCCTAAATGAAGCTGTGGTGTCATCAGGGCTTGAGTCATCCACGTGGGTCCAACGCCAACGACGTGGGTTTCGTCCAACGCAACCGTCTCATGGCGAGAAGAAAAAAAATATGCGGAGATGGGTTTCTTATCGGCTTCTGGTCGCAGTAGTTGCCGCTCGATTTGCTCTGGGCGCGATCTATTTCAGCCTCGTGACAGCGAGCGATCTTCCTCGTCGTATGCTGCCACTCGAGAACCACCACTGAACCACCATGGCGATGGCGACCCACTGGCGACCGCTCGCCTTGCTCTTCGCAGCTGTCTCCGCGTTCGTCGTTGCTGCAACCGACAAGTTCGCGACGAACCACTTCCTGGGCTCGTGTCTCGACGGCGCGTGGGTCTCCCAGGTAGAATCCAAGTTCGGCATCTCGGCGAGCGACCGCGACGCGCTCGGGCGACTGGTTCGCCCATTTCTGCACGCGGCGCTCAAGCAAACGCGGTTCCACGTCGACGACGAACGCACTTCGAGCCCCAGGGTTTTCGTCGCGGCCGACCTCCCGGACGGGTCGGCGTTGTACGGAGTCGGTGCAAAGGTCAACCCGGTGGACGGCTCGGTTGTGGACGCTGGACGAGTGGACCGCGCGCTCGTAGTGGAGCTGAACGGCTGGACGACGCATTCGCTGACGACGCTCGTGTTCTCCATCCTCGCTCGAGAGATCTACGGCTACCCGGTCGCCCATTTCCTCGTCACGGACACGCTCACCATCACGCAGCGCATGTCCTCGGTGCTCTCCGGGGTCAGCACGCCGACGCACCTCAACCTCGAAGTCTGGATTGCTGGCATCGAATCCAACCTTCAAGTGTACTCAAATGAATCCTTCGCGGCCGGGGGTCTCGGGTACTTTGGACGCTCGGGCTTGTACACGAGCGTCGACTTCATCCAGAGCGCTCTGCCACTCTTTGCCAACTTCTGGAAGAGCTACGAGATCCACGAAGAGCTGATCACCGCCGTTCCGCTGTCGAGCCTTAAGAAAACCAAGTTCTTCCCGCCGCCTGACCAAATCGTCTGCGCTGATGGCAGTTTCGGCTGCCTCAACAACTGCTCGCGGACCCACGCATGCACGCTCCGCGAGCAGCAGACGCCGCCCAAGGAGTGCATGGTCGTGGGCATGATGTACGACTACTACGACCCGGGCTACTTGCAAGCCGTGCTTTCGAACCTGAACATTGCGACGTATTTTTGCTTCCTCGGATACGACGCGATGCAGGAGTTCGTGCTCGACGCGCAGCGACGCCAGCAGCCCGTGCTCTTCTACCACTTCGAGCCGGACCTGTTCCATTTCCACCACAGCGGGCTCTTCGACCGCGTCTTCCTGCCTCGCGCCACCCCGGAGCGAGTGGCGCTCGCGACTGGCTCCTTCGGAGAAAACGGGTATGGGAACGCCACCAGCAACCCAATCGACGTCGATTTCCCTTCCACCAAGCTGTCCAAATACGCCGCGTCACTCGTACAGAGAGATCTGCCGCTCGTTCGCCTCGTCTCCCAGTTCACGCTCTCAGAACTTGACATCAACGACCTGCAGCGCAAGTTTATCAACGCGAGCGAGACCCTTGGCGAGCCAGACCCGACGTTCCGTGCGGCGTGCAACTGGATAAAGGAAAACTACGCGGTCTGGAGTGTGTGGCTCGAGCGGCTGCCGCTGTGCACGTTCAACGCTCATGTCCAGTATGACGTGGCCGGCTGCGTTGACCGTCAAGGTGCGGACGAGAACGAAGGCGTGCGAACCATTACGTTCCACTGGGTCCATCCAGACCCAGAGAACTCGAGCCAGCCGTTCAACTGTGACGGAGGTCTTGCTGCGCTTCCGGAGACCATCCACACGAGTCGCAGTTGCAGGTGGATCCACGACGACCCGTCGAGGTGGGCAGGCTGGATCGATGGCAAGCCCGAGTGCGACAACAACTTCTTCAAGTACTCGATCTCGCGCTGTAGCGACAACGCCAAGCGCACCATTCACTACTCGTGGCGACTCCCGAACCCAGACGACCCCAGCCTCTCGCTCGAGTGTGACCGAGGCGTGACACTCCCGCAAGATCTCCAAGAAGAGTGCGACTACATGCCGTACACCTCCCCCATGTTCGTGTCGATCGCCACAGCCGATGGAGTGCTCGCTGCGCTGCTGCTAGTCGCCATGGTGTTCGTCGTTCTCCAGCGTAACGCAGCCGTTATCAAGCGTTCGCAGTACGAGCTGCTGCTGCTCATCTTGCTCGGTGGCCTTCTCGTCTGCACGGCCATCATCTTCTACGCAGGCGCCCCCACGCGTTTCTTGTGCGGAGCTCGTCCGGCGTTCATGTCTGCTGGCTTCACGACCATCTTCGGGGCGCTGCTGGTCAAGTCACTGCGAGTCTATCGGGTCTTCATGCGCGCTGGCTTTAAGAAGAACACCGTCAGCGTCTCCAGCATGATCCGCGTCTTCTTAGTCATCTTCGCCGTCGACCTCGCGGTCCTCGCCGGGTGGTACGCTATGGACTTTCCCGAGCCGACAACCAAGCTGCGCCGCTCGGTCAAATTCGATGGCTACGTGTCGGACCTCGTCTGCGCGTCCTCGAGCTTCTTCTCCGCGATGCTCATGTTCTGGAAGGCGATCGTGCTGCTGGTCGGGCTCTACATCTCGTTCCTGATCAGGAACGTGTCAAGCGACTTCCAAGAATCGTTCTGGATCTTCGGTTCGTGTGTGATCGTGCTCGTCGCCTGCATTATTGTGCTACCGATGGCCTACATCGTCGAGCTCGCTCCGTCCATGTTCTTCCTCTTCCTCTCGAGCATTTTGCTCGTCTGCACTGCTCTCGTCATGGCGTTCATGATGGTGCCAAAGCTCTGGCGGTATCGCACGGCTGCAGCAGTTGTGGTGACCACTCTGCGTCCCGGTGTCGCGCGCACTGGACACAGCGTGAGGTCAGTCGTGCAGAGCAACTACTCGGATCCTTCGGACGTCGGCGACCAAAGCCAGACGAACCAGTCGCAGTTTGACACGACGCCGATCGTCCCGATCACCCCAGGGTCGAGCGGGCGCTCCGTGACGCGCTCAACGACGCCGCTGGGGTGATCGCAAAGGCCGTTGTCGTTTGTACTCCACTCGTCGGCTGGATGCAAGCGCTCCCCTAAATAGAGCTGCCAGATCTCGGCCATTTCGAGCGGAGACTGCAAGCGGGTCTTGGGTTTGCTGCTCCCGGATGGGACGCTCCGGCCGGGAGAAACAAGCTCGTTCTTCTGGACGCGAGCCTGTTTCTCCGGTTCGTCTCAGGCCCTCTACATGACGCATCTTGAACAGTCACCACTCGAACGAGCGAGCGCCGTAGGAATGAGGACCTCACCAAGCGAATTTAGTGTCCATTCTACTAAGAACTTAGCAACACGTTGAAGAGCCCTCGCAAGCCGGCGAGGCACTCACGTGGCGTTGTGGAGCCAGGCGACCGGAACGAGTAGTCGTATCCTTTTCGAGGACCATCGCGTTAGCCGGCGAGATCTAGAGCTTGTGCCGCAGGGCGAGGCTGAGGCTGATGAACGAGGTGAACTCGAGGCTCGCGCAGCCCAAGACGACAGCTCTTTGGGTTGTTTCAGTGTGATGGCGTCCCCTCGACCCTCGAGCTTTGACCTCTGCCGCTCGCGGCTTCGCCTCCATTTTCGCGATCGAGTCGAGTTGTATCTCGACGTCGTTGAGGCTGGAACACAAGCTAACGGCGTTCTTCGTGAGCAGCCCGAGCAGCAGCATCTGCCTGAGCCCGTTCCGCTGGATGAACAAGAAGTTGTACGCTGGATACACGGCGGTCAGCGACAGCTGGAGCGTGATGATCTTGGTGGAGGCCAGCAGCTCCTGGCGGATCTGTTTGTACTATGATCGTAAAGGGATCGAGAACCCGACGAAGAACGAGAGCAAGATGGCGTACCCACTTGAACACACGTTCCGCGCTGACTCTACGACGGCGCAGTTTCTACAAGATGTCTTCAGTCTCCGATTGCCAGCGACACCGCCCAGGATTTGGGAATTGGCTTCGCTTCACCAGAGTCGCCCCTCGGAATCCGACTCTGCGGTGGATCCTTTCCCGGCTCTTCAAGCGGCATGGCAGCAACTC